>JAJGRW010000853.1:468324-548842 GCA_025461045.1 Carex parvula | reverse complement strand
TTTTAAAATTCTAATGGTCGATCCAACGTTCAATGTAATAACCATATGAATATGTACTTGCAAACTAAATTTTATATTTTTTCGAATTTTTTTACTATTTTTTTAGATAGGTAGAAAAATCAGTGTTTTCTGAAAATTTTGGACCATCAAAATTCTACCTATCTAAAAAAATAGTAAAAAAATTCGAAAAAATATAAAATTTAGTTTGCAAGTACATATTCATATGGTTATCACATTGAACGGTTGGATCGACCATTAGAATTTTAAAAAGTCAAATTTTTTGCCGTAGCACGGACGGGGACCATTAGAATTTTAAAAAGTCAAATTTTTTGCCGTAACACGGACCCCATCCGTGCTATGCATAGCACCATAGCCTCACTCTAATTTGAATATTGCAAAGCTGTTATTCTGAATCTTCCTTTGACAGTTAATATCCAGCATCCATCCCCATATTATAATTCCAAAATTCAAATGCACTTTCAAACCTGAGTTATGTATAATATTTATATTGATTTAAATTATTTTGTCAGGATATTTCCAAACTGAGGTTGCGACGATTCCCTTAGTATTATTATAGAATATAATATATATTATTTGATCTTTCGTGCCTTACAAGAAGAGATGTAATTCTTGCAATGTTAATCAATACCGTGCCAGTGAAACCAGAGATTTACTATGCCAAATTTGATAAAAAGTAATATTCAACAAGATATATTTATCATGTTAATTAAACAAATACTTGAATAATAGAAGGACAAACTTCAGAATTTTATTACAACTAACAGAAATTATACATGAACTTTTAGATTTTTTTGAAGTGACAATGCAAATGCACATATTAAAAAAAGCAAAAATTGCCATATATTATGTGTACGAGATCAAATCTCCTGTTCACATGTGAGCTGAAAAACCCTGCCAACAGGCACTTGAGAGTAGGTCCGATGGGCATCGGACCTACTTTGGTTCGATGGGTTTAATCACCGTCAATTTGCTTTAAGATTCGTGTAGAACGCTTTAAATTTTGTGCGCGTATGTTTCAATTTTTGTGCGCACAAATCTTAAATTAGATCGGATGGTCATCATGCTCGTTGAACCTAAAAGTAGGTCCGATGGGCATCGGACCTACTCCGTTCTCGCCAACAGGATCCATTCATCCATCCATTCATGATCTATGTATACCCCCCACAAGTATTTCTTACATTATGTTATTTTTTGTAAGACATGAGAGAAGAGAGATTAAGAAAACAAATTGTATTTGCAATCTTATTTTTCAGCTTTATATGAGTCTCTATTTATAGTTATAAAAATTAAAAAACTAACCGTTGGAATACACTGTTCTCTATTGCAATTAATTACAAAACACTATTTTCTACAAGACACTATTTCCTATTTTATTAAATAAACTAGCTAGTAGCTATTATAATTTGAATTCTATTTCATATTTTAACACATTAATTATTTATTTTGCTAAAAGACTCCATCTTCATTGAGCTCAGCTGCCTCCATGACCGTCGATGCCACTCCGAATCCCGTCTCCTTTCCATCCCGGGCCCACCTGCTCTGCTCTTCTACTGATCTAATGCTCACTGCATCTTCCCTCGTCACTACTTTGTTAGCCGGCAAAACAGCTGATGTATTCTCCAACACATCCGATATGCTCGTCTTTTCTTCCTTGCTCTTATTTTCATTTTGCACATTGCTCTCAGCTGCTGCAAGAGCAGCTGCACCAACACCACCTGGCACCACACTGGCCAATCCCGTTGCTCTTGTCTCTGCAGCAACCACAGCAGCCGCATCGGCATGATCAACAGGTTTATCTCCTGTTATGCCATGCATCCATACCAACTGTAAATAATATTTTCATGGTAATTTGTTTTTGTAATGAAATTATAGTTAGTGAAATGACCTAACACGAGCGCAGTTGCCTCAAGTGCTTCGCCAATTGTCACTGCATCCTCATCTATTCTCTGGAAAGCAACTGTTGACTCTGGAAAAGCGGCTTGCACTGAGGCCTACATGCATTAATTTGACAGTGATTTAAGTGTTTTAATTTGTGGAAGTATATTATAGACTGAAATTAGCCATCACCGTTGAGATATATTTATTTTTTACATAACATAAAAATGGAGCTATTGCAACATCGATCTATACTGCAAATATCATCAAATTCAATATGTTTATTATAAGTACTATTTAAAAGGTGGTGATGCCCACAATTACCGCATATAAGGCAAGTTCCATGCACAATGGTTGTTGGTAAGATACAAATGTAAAACCGGATGTCAACATATATAGGAATCAACGAAATTTTTATTAATATCCAAAAGAGTTTCAAAATTTTAAAAATTTGCATCCATTTTCAACTTATTTCTGAATATGTCCAAACCGAAGAATATTTTCCGGATCCAGCATTTCTTTCCGGAAAATAATTCTACAGATTCAAAGATTCTCTTTTCGGAAAATAATTCTCCGGTTTTAGATTTTTTTTAATCAAATAAAATTTTTTATGATTTATTTATTTATTGTATTGAAATATTAAAAATATTTTTATATTTTTTTGAAAATAAATGGAATACTATATAATTGAATTTATTAGAAAGACTACGACAAATAACTCGGATCAACATTTTTCAGACAGAAATTTTTGCATCTGTAAGAAAAATTAAAATATTTTTTTGTATGTTATTGGACAAAAATAAAAATATTTTGGATCTGAGTTATTGATTCCGGTTCAAAAGTCACTTCTGGGTAAATAAAAAAATATTGTGATCCTTCTAGTACATTTAAATTCTAAAGTATTGCATCTATTTTGAAAAAGAAAATTGACATGAAATAATTTCGTCTAACATATAGTTAGAGCAAATTCTATTTTTTTCAAAAAATATAAGGACCGCAATATTTTCTTTATTTACCCAAAAGTGACTTTTAAACCGGAATCAATAACTCAGATAAAAAATAGTTTACATTTTTCTAATAACAAACAAAGAAATATTTTAATTTTTCTTACAACCACAAAAAATCCGGCCTATAAAATATTGATCCGGGTTATTTGTCGCAATCTTTCTAATAAATTCAATTATATAGTAATCCATATATTTTCAAAGAAATATAAAAATATTTCTAATATTTCAACACAAAAAATAAATAAATCATACTATTTTCTATTTAATTAAAAAAATAAAAAACCTAATACCGGAGAATTATTTTCTAGAGCCCCGTATCTGGAAAATAATTCTCTGGAAAGAGAATATTTAAATCCGAAGAATTATTTTCCAAAAAAAAACGCTGAATCCGGAAAATAATTCTCCAATTTGGACAGATTCGGAAATAAGTTGAAAATGAGTATAGATTTTGAAATTTTGAAACTTTTTTTAATATTAATAAAAATTTCGATAGGAATCAAACTTATCAAAACTAGAGATGTAAACTGAATTTGCTATCTAGCTGTCATTATTTTTTAAGCTACTCATAAAAAGTTAACCATCAAACTTATCAAAACTAGAGATGTAAACTGAATTTGCTATCTAGCTGTCATTATTTTTTAAGCTAATCATAAAAAGCGATAGGAATCAAACTTATCAAAACTAGAGATGTAAACTGAATTTGCTATCTAGCTGTCATTATTTTTTAAGCTAATCATAAAAAGCTAACCATACAACACCATATATGTCTGTAGACAATAATTCTATGATTGTTGGTTACTCAAAGGTCGAGAGTTTGATTCTCCCTCACAACTTCTGCGAAGGTTTTCAAAATAAAAAATTTCTTGGAGAAATGTAAATATTCAATTATCCTTAGTAAATAGCTCGTAATTTATGATAATGTTAAGTCATGACTCATGGCACTAGTATCCAAAACTTCTCACTTTGTTAGCTGATTCCTTTCTCTTTAATTAATTTCCAAGTTCACATTTGACCAACCATACAGTGATTCAAATTCAATAGTTAATTAATTATCTCAAATTATCTTAAATCCTCTATACAACCCTGCTTAAGCTATAATATGCTCAATAACACAAACACAGTAATGACTTAATTTAGCTTCAGTTCCTAACAAATAGGTTATTTTTCATCCTTTCAAATTGCCACCATGTATTTTTCCTTAATTAACTAGTGGAAAATTGTCAATAACAGGTTGCTGACATCGATTATGAGAGAACAAAGCTTGCTTGAATTCGTATCCTCTGCATTAACGCACCGTTTGAGTTAATTTATGAACGTACGATCAGAATTTGGACCAATCCTGTCCACTTCTATAACACACGTGCACTTTAATATTAGTGCGGATCTCAATAGGACGGTTCAGATCTTAACTCAAAATTTGAGTTAATGCAGAGGATACGAATTCAGCTTGCTTTTGGTGATTGTAAAAGTGTTTCTTATTGAACTGTTATATATTTATAGCATTTGAATTGAATGTGCTGATCACCAACATAGCAAATGGTGCACCGGTGATCGTTCAACTCAAGATTAATGTCATAAACAAAGTTTAAACTATAAAATAGACAGCACCTAACCAAGGATATTCATGTAATTCACAAACTAGAAACCTAGGCTCAAAGAGGAAAAAAAGAAAGAACACCTGCTAACAATCATCCAAATTTTTTTTTGTTCATTAACTCGTTTAACTCGTCCACTAATTTCGTGCGCCGCCACATTTATTACTCCCTAGTACCAATGGAGTGTGTGCGGGAGGGTCCGGGTAGGGGTTCCAATGCCCATTATACCAAATTTGGTAGATGTCTTGTCAGAGCTGTCTGATCTGCATTAAAATTCATGCACACTTGGTCCGCACAAACTTGAAGTTGTCCGTGCAAATCTGGATGCGGATCAGACGGACTCTGATCTAGCATTGAATCAAATTTGGTCTCATGCCCATCAGACCGTCCCCCGATTCCAGTACCAATACCAATCACTAGCATATTACTAGCAGTCGATTCAAACTTAAAAAACTTCAGCCTAGTTACCGTTGATTTCTTTTTTTTCTTTTTTTTTTACACGATTGGCATTTTACCCAAAGCATAATTCACACTTGCATTATCAATGAAGCCTAAACCGAATTTTCTAAAGTACAAAATGATCTATCAAAAAAAGTAAAAGAATTAGAAACCTGGCTACTAGCGGCAGCAGAGTTAACATCGTCACCAGGCTTCACTGATTTGTCTTGCAATTGCTTGCTCATGGTATGGTACTGGCTTTTCTTATAATAATAGATTATGGGTTCCTCGGAGAAATGATTTTGTGTAATTGCAGTCTGTAGAGATTGAGAGGGGGAGATAATTCTTGGGTATCTTTCATGGAGGTACACGTGGCGTCACATGGTGTTGCAACCTGGAGACAAGGGATAGTTTGGCGTTTTGCTCTCTACCAAAGGATAGTTTATAAAGGCCCAAAAAAGACCAAGGAAGCTTGCAATTCAAAGCCCAATTCACTGCGACGAGATAATATCACCCGTAGGAAATGTGCCCATCCAATCCTCCGATTGAAAAAGTAAAATTGAAATGCACATAAGAAAGTAGAACAGAATTTTTATATTTAGAAATTTATTAAAAATAATATTAAAAATAGATAAAATGTCTGAAGTGAATCAATTATTTAGTTTCGTAGAAATAAATGGGAGGTAGACAGAACATGAGGGGGTGAGACTAGAGCGGAGCACCGTGTATTACCATCGTTAGCAAGTAGTTAGGGTAATGATTTTAACAGATGAGTTTTGGCTTCATTCAGCGCACGGAGTACAGAATTTAAACATCGCTACATAGGATTAGTGCGCTGCGTGAAGCTAAAACTGCTCTGTTAAAATCTTTACCCGTAGTTAGGCTCCTTTGTCAAAATCTTCAAACAACCTAGCACGCTATGTATTTCTACTATCCGGAGAGCTATGTATATCTTCTACCTTTGAGGTCATCCGGTAGAAGATATAAATAGCTCTCCGGATAGGAGAAATACAAAGCGTGCAACAGTGGAGGAGGTAAAGGAAGTGAAAGCAGTTCTTAAAAGGTTTGGGGAAAAGTCGGGGCTGGTGGTGAACCTGGAAAAACCCACAATGTGGTTCAGCCGGAAATGCGATCCCCAATGCTGGCAAAGCATCCTGGATGAGTTTACAGCAAGGCTGGCGAGAGAGCATGAGAAGTATCTAGGTATTCTGGTAACCCAAACACATAATGCAAGAGACCTCACGCATGAGCAGCTTGTGGATAAGTTTCGAAAGAAACTATCGGGTTGGAAAGCCAACGTATTATCTCACGCGGGGAGATTGACCTTGATAAAAATTGTTTTGCTTTCCCTACCTGTGTATTACATGACTGTAGCCAAGTTACCTCAAAGAACAATTCAAGCCCTGACAGCAATTATTCGAATTTCGAAGGTTTCTGTGGGGGAAAATGCAACAACACAGGTATGTCTCACTGATTGGTTGGAGTAAGATCTGTGCACGTTGGGAAGAAGAGGGCTAGAGATTCAAGATCTAGGTCTATTCAATGAGGCACTGTATGTGAATTGGGTTATAATTGTACACTGAAGTAGAAAAGAGATAAATGTAAAAATATTAAACTGTTGTCTTTTTGTTTTTCTGAAACTTTATAGGCTGGGAGGGTTGAGAATTGATCCATGATGAAACTATTGTAATTTTAGGAGCTTTGGATTTGACCCAAAAGATAGCAAAGATTCAATAATTCAGGAATTTTTAATTTTTAATTTTTTTCTCATTTAAATTTCTGTTGTGATATTGTGTCGCGATTTAAGTTTCTGCTGCTGCATAGTTGTTATTTAAATTCTTGAAATCATTCATTCCTCTTTAATTTATCGATCGGACAAAATTAAGTGTTTGATTTGAATTAGAGAACCTTAACAATTTTTGAACTTGTTACAAACTATTATTTACTTTCCTTTCCTATGATTTCTTTCTGTGATTGGGTCTTTCATTAATTACGTTTAAAAATCACGTGTCTTGGTTTGATTCAAATATTACTCTTGTGCTGATCTGTTAGTAATAACTAATAAGCCATGTTGTCAATGTTCATATATTGTCCATAAGCTAGCCTGATTAGTTGTCCACTGTCCAGCCCGATTCGCTGAAACGGGCCTGTTCTGAACAGGGCTCAGTTATGAACATTACCGGATGGGCTGATCATGAACATAAACTCTTTTATTTTGGGCCGAACATGAACAGGGCCCGTTCCATTAATTTTCGAACAAGGCCGAGTATGAACAAGGGGCCCGTTCATTAGCAGGTCTATCTGGATGTATGGCTTCAGGTCCAGGCAAATTATAGGCCACCAAATTTCCGATCATTTTTAAGTGAGTTCATGTGTTAGTTTTGGGTGAAGTCGGTTGCATTTTTCGGGTCGATTAAGCTTTTTTCTAAACTGTTGTGAAAACTTGAGTCGGGTCTGCAATAGAAGTTGTTCAGAATTTATGCAATAATGACTAACTAGCAAGAACCAAATTAAAGCATTGTTTGCTGATGCATTAAAAAAAATTCCGAACCGTTAAAATTTAAAATCAATTGACTAATGATGAAACATACATCAACATTTATCATTTTTATAGACACAATATGTGAATATTATATCATATATCTATTATGTTTAATTTCAACTAAAAATTATAAAAATTGTTAAGATTGTACAAAATTATCCAAATTAAGAAGTGCATGATTTTTTTTTGAAACCCTGATAGAGGCTATCAGGTTTAAATAGTGCATGATTCAATTTATGAAAAACGAAACTTTCTAGTAAAAAAAATTGTGATTTCAAATAAAAAAAAGTCATTTCAAGTCCATAGTATTCCTGTGTAAGCAAAATTGGTCATGCCAGATCAACCAAAGGAGTCAACTTATACATGTTAACATCACATCAACACAATAATACTACAAAGTTAAAAAATACTCCTTCAGATCATTATTGAGTCAACCAAATAATATAATTTATTGCAACCACAGTTAAGAAAGGTCGTTTGTAAATTAATTTCGAGAAAACATGATTGATAGCGTGATAGATGATGTAGACATTTGGGGAAAAAAGAGCCAAGGAATTATAATAAGAGTATATCAAGATCAATCATATTATGATATTACCATTTCAATGTAAATACCAGAAAAACTTGAAAAGACACTAAGACAGCATATATTAGAATACAAAACCTAAAAGATTCATGCTATATCAGTCTATACTCTATACACAGTGTTGACATGACATCATATAGTTTCAATTATTGCCATTAAGAACAAACAACCAAACCAACAAGGGATACCTTCAATCTAAACCAAATTCCGAATTTAAGAATTTTAAATCAAATCATAAAATGAAGAAACAATAACCTATATTGATACTGTCAAAATGTGAAATATTAAGGTCCTCTGTAGCAAAAGAATATGGAAATTCATGAACCGAATTTGATTTATAATTTGACTTGAACAAAGAATTAATTGAATGAAATTACCTCCATTTGCACCGTGATTTCTTCCTACTACAAATTTTAAGCATGATTTTTTTCTGAATCCATCATGATTTTTCCTTTTCTTTCGTTTTCTATTTTTTTCCTGATATTTGTTTGGTTAGGAAAAATTAGTAGGCTGGACTGTTACTTTGGAGTCCGGCTACTATAACACTAGTGTCATTCCAAACTAAGTAACACCACATCTTAAACCATTGAATCTACTTTAATATTCGTGCACAAGATAGGGCTGGAATGACACTAGTGTCTTGCACGAATATTAAAGTAGATCCAATGATTTAAAATGTGGTGTTATTTAGTTTGAAATGACACTAGTGTTATAGTAGCCAGACTCGTTACTTTGGCCACAAATTCAAATTTAGCAAGGCGCTAAATAGATTGTAAGCCGTTTTATTTCATTATCCAAGTACAAGTACACATCACCTACCAATCAGAGAAAAAAAGAGAGAAATAGAAAACGAAAAATAACTAGTATAGTACCTACTAATACTATACAATCACATCCTTTGGCACAGTCACAACAAGCTCTCCATCGACATATTCGGCTGTGGCCAAAGCGGGTCGGGTACACTGTGGGAGTCTAAACCGCCACCGATTGAACTCCAAATCGCTTCCATCCGCACAGAGCGAACCCGAACGCGAATTCGAATCCAACTCGTCTAGGATAACGATCTTGACGACACCTGGACAGATCTGAATCATGTGGGCCCGCACCTCGCCCCCAATCCCGTCGGCTGAGGCAACGAAGCGAAAGTCGGTGGGACCCTCCTCCACCGCCACGTCAGCATCTGCGCTGAACGGAAGCTCTAGGACTCGACTGAATATATGGGGAAGGCGGCGCAGCTTCTTCTGGTGTCGACCAACGGATCCCTCCTGGTATCGGATCGCAACGTTTCGCTTACCCAAACCCGATACGGGGTGTACTCTCATGGCTGATTTTGCAACAGAGAAGGGAGTTTGGCGAATGGAATAGCGATAGAAACTTGACAAGGGAAGGTATAATAACATAAGAATATAATTGAAGGGAAGTGGAGTTTCTTTTGAGTACTGATCCGTCGTGCTCTTCTTCGGGGGAAGAGGGTATTTTGGGAAGAAAGGAATAAATGCGTCCCCGTCGAGAAGTTAATTTTAGACCTGGTCTATGGTTGTACTTGAAAAGAGAAGTGTGATATTTGCAGAACTGCGAAAGGAAAGCTACCAGACCCCAAATAGACGAGGTCGTAAACGTAGACCTGGTGTAAATAAGATTTTATAAGATTTCAAAGAGGAAACACCTTTTCGGATGAGGATTCTGAGATTCTGACATTTTAATTAATTTTTTTTTTTTTTTTGGCAATTGTCTGCCATTTGTTATTGATCTCTCAAGGCATTATAGAAAATTCATAAAATTACTATTGAAATTAAATCGTAATCAACCCACCTATAAATAACTAGCCCTTGATTTAACTATTAGAATTTAGGCATGGTCCTGTAAAATACTTTTGAACTTACAGAAAATATATATAAATATGTCAATTTTAATATTACAGATAATCGGAATATGCATTTATAAATTTGGATGGAAATGGATGTGGTATAATATTATAATCCACATGAGCTATCTTATCACAAAGAGCAGGTTGGGTCCGATGCCCATCGGACTCAAATTTGGGTCCGATGGGTTTCTGGACTGTCCGGTTTGCTTTAAGATTTGTGCACACGGATGTTAAAGCAAACACGAAAGTTGTTGGTGCAAATTTTAAAGCAGATCGGACAGTCATAAAATCCATCGAACTCACTTTGAGTCCGATGAGCATCGACCCAAATTGACCTCCTTATCACATGCTAAAGAGCACGTGGCATCGATTAGTAGTCTTTCTGATCTCAAAACTAGGGCACTCTGTTTATTTATATATTTAATAATTCGACCATTTCTTTCAGGTCAAAGTGATAAAACCCCACAATGTTTTATTAAGTGCCACATCAGCAGTACTTTTAAGTCTCGATTCAAGGATCCGCTTCTGCTCCTTTTCTTAAAGAAAAGGAGGGCTCTGCTTTTTCGATCCGAACCATTCAAATTCGTTGTGATTTGTGTATGAAAAAGTTGTTTTATCGAGATACGTGAATGAACGAATTTGAATGGTTCGGATCGGAAAAGCAGAGATCTCCTTTTCTCTAAGAAAAAGAGCAGAGGCGGATCCTCGGTTCAATACCAGTCCTCACTTTGAACTGAGTCCGGATCCCCCGTTTGAGTTTAACTTTGAACGGTTCGATTATGATCCGAATCAATCCGGCACACTGTCATGTCTGGAGTTCCTTTAAAATTCGTACTAACATGTAAAGAATGAATCAGATATAAATGCAAACGGTGAGTTGATGCTGGTGGTATTCAAAAATTAGATACAGATATGGTTTTAAATTTTAATTATTTGTATTCAAATAGTAGATATATACCATATAGTTTAATATATTATGAAAAAATTTATGTAATTCACTATTATAAAAAACGGACATCCATATCCGTATCCAAAAAATAACAGCGGATACAAATATGATTTTACCAGTATCCACTATCAGATCCGTATCTGATCCGTTTGCACCCCTATTTTAGGGTCAGTTGGGAAAATTCGGTCAGACCTAAGACTTGAGAGTAGGTCCGATGCCCATCGGACCTACCTCGGTTCGATGGGTTTAATCACCATCGATTTGCTTTTAGATTCGTGGCAAATTCTTTAAACCCCGTGCGTGTATGTTTCAATTTTCGTGCGCACAAATCTTATACTAGATCGGACGGTCAGCGTGGCGTTGAACCTAAAAGTAGGTCCGATGGCCATCGGACCTACTCCGTTCTCCAGACCTAATCGTAGATGGTTTTTTTCAAACAACAGCCAACAGCCAACAGTTAAAAGTGTTGTTGGGTTTTGCCTCCTCGTGTGGCCCAGCCCAGTGTCTTTGGGCTGATTGGGCCGGTACGGGCTGAATTTATTTAATGAGGAGAAATTGAAAGGGAACAAAGATTAAAACACGAGAAATAAAGATGGAATGCGACTTTTATGAATGAAAATCTGCAGAGAGAATTTTGGTTAATTGATTGACTAGCTGGATCACCAATATTTGTGTAGGGATTATTTGGTTCTTGTATACTCAAACAATTTGATAGTTCTAGCTAATGCAAGCTGGAATAAATTGTGTTCCAGGTTATCTATATATATACTTAGTTTTTTCACATGGAACATGATGGCATATAAGTATTCAGCTATGGTTGATGTGAGGCAAGTGTGTCGCATCATAGGTTTATGAATTTAGTTATCAAAATAAGAACATAATGATAATAAAACAAATAAGAATCACACGTCTGACACCAATGATAATGATCGTCGATTGCTTCTCTACGGAGTAGGGGTGGCAACGAGCTGGCTCGGTCCGAGTTAGGCCCTAACTCAGCTTGTTAATTATGGACCGAGCTACAACTGAGCGGGTTGGACCTAGGGCATCCGAGCTAAAACCTCAGCTTGAAATCGTGACAAGCCAGCTCGAGCTAGCTCGCGAGCTGACGAGCTGGCTCGCTAGATTTGGCTGGATCTTGTTTTAAGAAGAAAATAAATTCTATAAACTTTTTTTATCGAGCTGAACCGAGCTAGACCGAGCTAGACAGTATAAAATACACACAAAATCATACAAATTCACAAATTGATGCCTAGCCGAGTTAGCTCGCGAGCAAGCTAGGCCCTAGCTTGAACTCGTTAATTCTGAACCGAGCTAGTGGCAAGCTGGCTCGTTAACAGCTCGGTCCAGTAACGAATGAGCTATTAGCGAACGAATCAGATACGAGTCACAATCGAGCCACGAGCCACAAGCTACGAGCTTTTTTGCCACCCCGACTACGGAGAGACACATGTGCAATTCAAATGGTGAACTGATTCAATTCGTTCACCATTAATTAGGCGAGCAAAGAAAAGTAAAGAAAAGTAGGTCATAAAAACAAAAAGGAAAAGAAAAGGAGCTGGATGTGTACTCGGACTTAAAAGAGCAAATTATCCCATATTTCCATTATTTTGTATAGTTTTTAGCTGTATGAATAAAGGCATAGTTAGCGTTACAATTTAAAACTTGCCAAACATCACTATTAATTGTGCTATCTAGCTAGTATATATATTGTTATCTCCTTTATGAAACATAAATCCTGTTAATGCTCTTGGCTGTTGGAATGCCACCAATGACTTGTGTTTATAGCTGACGTGTAAGTATGAGGTAGGGCAGAGACTTCTTTTTGCCTAATTAATCAGCACATTGTCAAAATTGATGAGGGGTTTTGTATTCTAATAATAATTTGTAATTCATACAGATGGTGTTCTCGACAAGTATCATTACATAGATATATAGCTAGTTGCATGCGTTGCTTCACAGAATCAGCCAAAACAGCGGACGACCTACTGCAAGAAATCAAGTGGCAATTGAAATTTTACGAGAAAACGGAGCAGCAGCAGAACCGGGAGTAATTCGCCAAGTCAATACACATTGTCAGGCAAGGAGAGGCCAATTTCTGGTAGAGAAAGGGAACTCAATCAGTGGATACGAGTGCGGAGGTGACATAAGCAGAATTACTGGTACGAAGGAGACGGGACTGTTTCGGTACCGACTTTGCAAAGCACCCATGTCAGATGTTTTTCTGTTAAATTCAAAACCTTGTGCCCTTTAATCTCAGTTTTTTACTTATTTGCTTTATAGCTCAATTGTTTTGAGCATCTCTTATTTATCATTTCTGTTTTATTTTTCCTTTTTTTTTATTTTCCTGTGGGAACAACCTCTGTAACCGCAAGCATCAATGAAATTTGGGCATGACCCATATTTTTCCTCAAAAAAAAAAGATATATAGCTAGTTGAAAGACAGTAAATAGAACATTTGTACATGTTAGTATAATTAACAAATTAGCAGTTTGTGGAAAAACCCAGCTTTAGAAATGAACTGCAGATGTCAGGAATTAATACACGCAGAGATAATGTACAGATTTGAGGCGTTTTTCAAACATTGTGACATATCCATACCGGGGCAATGAAGTGTTGATCTATGAATAAATATAATGTATCAAGGTGAAGCTTTAAATGTAAACTCTGGTACCGCTTTGAAGTGGAGGCTTTCATCAGAGTCATTTCATCAACCTTTATTAAAGAATAAAGATTTTGGTACCCGCAGTTGAGTACCCGCATTATACCCGCACTTGATTCCTTTCCCAACTAACTTTGTCAATCATTAAATCACCTTGAAAAACGTGTAAAAGATGAGTCCAGTTTTTTTCTTTAAATACTTGATATCTTAAGTATAAATACTTGATGAATTATATATGAATATTTGATATATTAGGTATGAATACTTTCTATTTTGTATGAATACTTTTCATATTTGAATATTTGATACTTTGAAAAACGTGTAAAAGTATGTCATCATGGATCTCATTTGAAAGAGAAAAAAAAAATGAAATACGTTCGTGGTTTTAAATTTGCAAAATTCCTCATAGATCGTCCCAAAAATAGGTTAGATTGAACGAAGAAAAAAAAAACAACCTTGAAAAACGTGTAAAAGATGAGTAGGTATTGTGTCCAGTTTTTTTTTAAATACTTGATATCTTAGGTATGAATACTTGATTAATTATATATGAATACTTGATAATTTAGGTATAAATACTTTCTATTTTGTATGTGAATACTTGAAAAAACGTGTAAAAGATGAGTCCAGTTCTTTTCTTTAAATACTTGATATCTTAAGTATAAATACTTGATGAATTATATATGAATACTTGATAATTTAGGTATAAATACTTTCCATTTTGTATGTGAATACTTGAAAAACGTGTAAAAGATGAGTCCAGTTTTTTTCTTTAAATACTTGATATCTTAAGTATAAATCCTTGATGAATTATATATGATTATTTGATATATTAGGTATGAATACTTTCTATTTTGTATGAATACTTTTCATATTTGAATATTTGATACTTTGAAAAACGTGTAAAAGTATGTCATCATGGATCTCATTTGAAAGAGAAAAAAAAATGGAATACGTTCGTGGTTTTAGATTTGCAAAATTCCTCATAGATCGTCCCAAAAATTGGTTAGATTGAACGGAGAAAAAAAAATCACCTTGAAAAACGTGTAAAAGTAATGGTCCCCAGTTTTGACAGTGTAATGGTTCCCAATTCATATATCATATATGTAGTTCATTGTATAGATATAAATACTTGTCTTGTATAGGTATAAATACTTCACAATGTTACTATTAATACTTGTAAAATAAAATTACAGTTTGACAGTTTAGGTCCCCAAAAACAGTTATGACAGTTTAGGTGCGGTTCCCAAAAACAGTTATGATAGTTTATGTGCGGGTATAATGCGGGTACTCAACTGCGGGTACTCATATCAGCTTCCTTTATTAAATCCTTCTTATAGGTTAGTTTATAACTCTTGATGCATTCTTTTCACATTTAATTTGGTTACACTATGTTCTTATTGTTTCCTTTTAGTTTATGTTTTAAGCCGAATTTTGTAACTATGCGTGCGTTGATCAGGAGCGGATCATAATGCAACCCTAAGAGTGCTTAGGCACCCTTATAGTTTTAAAAAATTTAATTACATATATTGAAATTTAATTAATTTTTTTTTAGTTTTGATATAGTTCAGTCTCTCTCATAAAATATCAAACATGTGTTTTTAGCTTAGTGGCTAGAATTACACGTTGTCGTTGTAGAGATTTGAGTTCAAATTCCAAATAATACAGATTAAAATATATATATATTTTACATTTCAGCCCCTATCTAAATTTTATAGTTTCGCCTGTGGTGTTATCTGAACATGAACCAGATTGAATTCTCACAGGTACATTCAAATTATTCTAGATAATTAGATCCATAGTGCTGATTATCTTGCATACAAAATAATTGGCTAATCTAAATACATATTTTTTTTTTTCATTAGCAGACAACATGATATTTATTGATGCATAAATTAATTGAACTTAATTTCTCCAGACCTCCTTCTAAGCATCTGTCTCACTCCATCTGCCACACCCATTGCAGGGCTCACTCGAGTTTGCTGACAAAACGACATGTGGGCCCTCATCGCACCCTTCAGATCACAGACAGACGGGCCCCGCCGCAGTTCTTCATGCACTGCTTCAGAGCACAAGCCGCATAACCATGTGTCTTCAAAGTTGAACTTAACTTGTGATATGTAGCCTTTGGTGCATTCTTCTTTTAGCCCGCAGCACTTGCACTTCACTGATTCAACATCCATGCCTCTCCCAGTTTCCCTCTCTCCTTTTTTTTTTTTTGAAAAATTCTTGGTAGCAGCTACCAAGCTTTGGCCAGTCTCTCTCTCTCTCTCTCTCTCTCTCTCACTCTCTCTCTTTTTTTTTTTTTTGAAGAACTCCCCGTCTCTCTCTTTCTCTATCTATCTCAATCATACACATACATAATGGAGAGAAAATTAAAGGAGTACATAAGTTAAAGGCTTCGCCCATCAAATGTACGAATTCACATCACCTCAGGTTACCTGACTCAAGCAAATTACGATCGGACGGCTCATTTAACATGACACGAATCTCAAAACAGACCCCCTACAGTCTCAATAGGCACCGGATTGAGTTTGACCCAAATAGAATTAATCTGAGCCGGCCGTTTAAATTTATTTAGTTCTAAACTATTCGCACAAAACTCAACACGGATCAGAGACGGTTTGCCCAACTATAGAAAAAATTTGTCCAAATCCTTTTGGACAAAACCCAGTTCCTATATTTGAATCTAGTATGTTGACAAGATGCCAAATCGTATTATTAGGATGAATTCAATCATGTAATTATAATGTCCTTTCCAGATTAACACTATTGGAATAACCAGTACTACACTTACTGAGATCTGAATGTATGATGATTTTTAACGGGAACAATTTAGTAATTAAAGGAGCAATAACTTGGATTAGGTTCAAATCAAGTTGGTTTTTCTTAAAGAGAAAAATATAATGAACTCAGTATTCTGGATCATCATCCCCGAATGTGCAAAAACAATCAGACTTGGTAGATATTTATTGTTTTTGTAATTGGAAATGCGACCCTTTTGTTTCAACAGAAAACTATATATTAATCTCAAGGTGATTGAATCTGATCTATCGACCTACTATGGTCGGCAAATCCTGGCACATACTGAGTTCTTCTTAAACAGGCCAAGCACACTCAAATCAGTAACTGACCAGGACTGCACCTCATGCGAAATTACGAATATTTTATGATTGGGGGATTTGAGATGCATGTAGAAATTATTGGAGACAATATATAGCAAGAGGAGGGTTCCAATTAGTGTATTGAAAATGGTCCGGTCGGGTCGGTCCGGTCCAAACCCATCCGGTCCACGGGTTGACCCGGGCATGGGTTAGCCCGGGTCAACGGGTTGAGTCAGGTAGGGGTAACCGGGTTTTATTTTAGTCGGCCAACCCTTACCCGGCCTAAACCCGGTGGGTTAGGTCGGGGTGGGGTGGGGCGGGTCGGGTCGGCGGTCCGATCCGTTTTTTTTTTTTTTGGCTGTTTTTTTCTTGTTTTTTTTTTCTGTTTTTTTTTTTTGTTTGAGGGCGCAAGACAGCAAGCCACAGAGGGGATCCGAATTTGGGAAAAAAGGGAAAAAAAATATAACTTTAATTTTAAAAAATCTATTTTAAAAATCTATTTTCAAATTTCGGCCGGGTTACTCGGGTTTGGGTCGGGTTGGCTCGGGTTTTCGGCGGGTTCGGGCCGGACGGGTCGGGTTCGGGCCGGACGGGTCGGGTTCGGGTAGGCGGGTTAAAACGGGTGGGGTACGCTCCGGTTTCGCCCAGAAAACCGCATCCGACCCGTTCTAAACCCGACCCAACCCTTTAGGACAGTCCGGTCCTGGTTTAGGGTCGGGTACGGGTCGGTCCGGGTATGGGTCCCGGGTTTCCTCGGTCCGGGTCGACCCGCCCGAGTAAAATCAATACACTAGTTCCAATGCCTCATGCCTTTCATACCTCATATTTTATATCTTTATTTTCAAAGTCTAAATTGTCAATCTGAACCGTTCAACAGATATCCATACTAAAATATGGTTGGAAATGAAATTTTATAATTTTTGAAAATTTTACTATTTTTTAAGATGGGTAGAAAATCATTGTTTTTTGAACGGTCCAAAAACAGTGATTTTGTATTGATCTAAAAAATAGTAAAAAAATTTCAAAAATTATAAAATTTCATTCCCAAGCATATTTTAGTATAGATATCATGTTGAGCGGTTCGGATCAATAGTTTGGATTTTAAAAGCAAAAATATAAAATATGAAGTATGATGAGGTATGAAAAGCATGAGGTATTGAAAACCCTCCTCATATAGCAAAAGCACTAGAAATATAGTAGAAATTATTTGGAGGTACAATGACAACAGGACCTTAATATATGACTCTACAGGTTAGTACAGGCTAGATAACAGGCACCCTATATCTGACCTGTCCATGTGGAGAGTTATAAGCTTGTCTAATCTTGTTTTCTGAGAGAAAAAAAAAACAACTAAACATCTCTGACCAAAAGAAATTAGAAGACTGTCTAAAATTACACTTCATAATTCTTTTAGACCCCTGTATTAGTAACCTCTTTTTCCTTTTTTTAACAAATAGTAAATAGACGAAACGATCAGCTTGTTAAAAGTGTATACATAGTCACACAATATTCACGATCAGCTTGTTAAAACCTGTACATATATGCCGCAGGGAATCCAGGCTTGCAAAGAAACACTAAATCAGTAGTTAGAAGGAAAACATTATCTACCTTATCCTAAACCACTACAAAACAAGGTCTACACATCCAATTTAGTCAATCCTTTCCTCCTTTCCTTCACAAATCCTAGCTAATAGTGAGAAAACAAAGTGCAAAACCTTAAATATGTGAAACAAATTTGTGTGATACCTATACAAAAACCTCCATTTAAAGTGCTAACGTCCTTGTCCATATAATGTCAATTCATGAATGGAAAAATGTTTCATCAATTAGGATGCTTCAACTCCAGCAACTGTTATTTTGGAACATTTATCAAAAATCATTTACATTGTCCATAATTCATATGCAGATATTACTACCCTAAACCCGCATTTTCTTTATCCCAGTTCTACGAAGATAAATCATAGGTCTCTGAACGTGGCTTGAGTTGCACACTTACCCCCTTCTAAAAGCTTCATCAGACGAGACTGAATATATCTTTCCAAAACTGTTCCAGATCTAGTCTCTGTCATAACTTCTATCTTGAAAAAGAAAGGGCAATAAACTGGAAAAAGAAAAAAGAAAATAACAGTGAGTCAACTGAGGAATAGTTGACTCAATTTGATACCATTAATTTAAATCTTTTTATCAGATTCAGTGCTTCCGGTTGGGAGTAAGCCGAGGAGAGGAAGCGGCAAGAGAGAGCTGAGGTTGCAGAGTACAATCAGAAGCGCCAAGTTGTTGAAATTGTCTCTTGTAACTCCTAGGAGTTGAGTCAGGGCGGCACCTAATAGACCTCCTGTCACACTTCCAGCATTTGAGATGGACATTAGCGTGGCAAATAGAGTTGCTTCCATGCCGGCTGGACAGAGTCTTGCTGCCAAAACCAACACTGGCATAAAAGATGCCTGTATAATAGAAGTTACACACTGTCATGGGCCCCATCATCAGAGTTTTAAGTGCCAATGCAAGATCTGACGGTAAGACGGCCATGGTGCACAAACATTCTTGTGTACTAGTGAACAATATTTATACTTCTAACGTTTGCATGAGATTACTAGCTGGCCATTTAAGCAGTGTAAACACCGGATCCATATATATTGAAAGGGGGTCAATTGACCGCCATTCATTTTCAAAATTTCTGTACTTATACATGATTTTTATATAGTTTAGAGTAAAATGCTATGGGTACTGTAAAATTGACCCGCATGCACAACATGAAAATTGTATATAATTGACCCCCCAACGTGTTTCTGACCCCCGTAGCTTGGAAATATGGCTCCGCACCTGAGTGTAAATGATTGAATTTGCCCTTTCTTCTCACAAGAGCAACTGAACTTATTACCAATGATGCAAACCATAACTGATAGTAAAACTTGTAGGTTAAAAGTTTGAAAGTGAAAATCAAGTTCTATGAGTCCAATGTCACTGAACATTCAATTGAGGTGATATGATTTCTGGGGTTGTAAATAATCAATACATTAGTCACATTTGGATTTGGCGGTAGATAGAAGTTAATACCTGACCGAGAACTGTTATAATCAAAGAATCGCCAATGGAGAACCACTCATCACTTACCCCAAACTGTCTATTTAGCCCTGTTACAAGGAAAACCTAACAAAAGGATTATGCCCCATTAGATACTTACAACAGTAAATCGTATAGTGATTCTGCATAAAAAAATGTACTTGTACCTGTGTCATTCCAAGGGCTGATCCAATAATTGTTGTGGCTAGAAATATTTTCCGTAAAGAAACTGATTTTAAGTATGTATTATAAAGCCCCACACCGAGCAAAGATGCAATAGACGTAACAAGCTTCACTCGCCCCAAGAACTCAGGAGTAAATCCAAGCTTGTTTGTGCTGGAAGAAAAAAAGAGTAGGAACATAGTTCATAAATAATTACACCTTTTCATATATAACTTGTCATTATGTGGATGGACATCACAGCATAACTTGCTATAGTAAATACCCCCTCAATTATTGCAAGGTCAGCTGGTGTTGACCAACACTTATCACAGGGAAAACGATGAGCATGCCCAATTTTTACAACTTCTTTTCCCAAACTACCCCCAGTTGAACCTCCCGTGCAATGAAGTCAAGGTCAAATACCAGTTCAGCCAATGACCCCCAATATAACTATGTTCTGCACCAATTGCCCTCAATTATGAAATTTTACTGCATCTACGCCTCATTATTCCTCAAATCTTCCCTCAATTGATAAATCCAATACAAACAACACATCAACACCCCATGAAATAAAATAAAGAGTTCAAAGCATCATATTAAGACCAGCACCAGTAATACACACACCAGCAGTAGCATAATCAAACAGATAGAATAGCTGCACTGTAGTACTTTGCAGTGTAAATTTCCAATTCTTTTTTTTTTCCTTTATTGCTTTAAGAACATACATGAAAAAGAACATAGCAGAGTCTGACTGTGGGGTTGCTTGCCAGAGAAAAATAAACAGGGTTGGTAAGAATATGTTTGGTTGTTTCACTGCACCCCACAGCTGTTTCACATGCTGCTTCGAGCTCTCAATAAAGCCTGATCCTGAAACAAAAATGTTACTCCGGCCTGATACAGGGACTTCATTCACAAGCACAGCTACTGCTGACGTCAATAATGGTAAAAATGCCGTCACACCAAAGACAAATCTGCATTTAATATGTCAATAAGATGCAAGGCATATTTTGTAGTCCTTTACCCTTTATAGGGGAAAAAATCTTACAATTATTAGAAACCCATAATTCCATTAATTGCAACGCACTTCTTTCTGTTTTGGAAATATTTGTGTTAAGACTCATTTATAAGTAAGAACATTCACCTCTTTCTTTTCATTTACCGGCAGAAAATATAAATTGACCACCCTAATTAAGTTAAAATGATTCATAATTGTTTTCTTAGGAATATATTTAATTATATATGTAGTCAATCATTTTCCTATGACATAATGTTCTATTAATCTGTAGTACTAATGTTATGCAGACCAAACAAAGGGAGATAATTATATCAATATCTCCAGAGATGATAGAATCTTTTGGCAAAGAATTTAAAATAGTAGGGTCCAAAGCAACTTTCAAAATCAAGATGGGTCATTTTTTGCAAATTGCCATTGTCAAATAACGCTCAAGTAAAAATATCATAAATTGCAAGGAGAAACCTACCTTACACCATAAGCATCAACAAAGGAACCACTGAAGTATGCACTGACAATCCCGCCAAAGGCTGACGAGCCCCAACAAAGAGATTGAAGAGATCCAGACATGCTCTGGGACTCACCTCGAGCTCTCTCGACTACCATTGAGTCTACCACCTTTGGACCAATTACTTATATTAGCCATCTCATATAGCCACAACAAAAGAAGAATAAAAAAACAGTTAATTCAAAACTTCCTTTTATAGAAAATGAGGAAAAGAAGTCTCCTTCACATTTTCAATTGGTTAGGCGTGATTGCAAATTAAACTATAACATTTATATAAAACCATGATAAAAATTGGTAAATATTTTCAGATTTGAGAAGTTTAACAGCCTCTAAACCATCAAGATACTGAAACTGCAACTTGAATCAGGGGCAGAACTAGAACATTTAGATGGGGGGGGCTGAAACATAAAATGCATAATATATTAATATGAAAAAATACATAATATGAGGTCACTGGGATTTGAACCCAAGTCTTTACAACCACTAAATGGAATCCTAACCACTAGGCTACAAGTACACATTTAGCATTCCATGAGGAGCTGAACTATATAAAAACTTTAAGAAAAATGAAAATTCAATTAAATTTCAATATACATGAATAAAAATTTAGAAATCACAGAGGTGGCTAAGCACCCCCAGGGCTATACCTAGATGCACCCCTGACTTCAACTATACTGTAACTTGAAACTAGTTGCCAGAGAAATGAAAGTGCGCTTACCACATCCGAGAAGGCAACAGATAACGATCCGATAAGAATACAAAACGCTGCGCCATACTTGCTATCTACAAATGTAGCCATGAGGCACCAAGAAAGTGCACCTAGAAGACCCGATAGAATCAGGTAAGACCTTCTTCGGTACCCGAAAAGTGGAATTGAGTCACTGTAACAGAAAAAGGTTCACAGTTAAGGGGAAAATTCAAAATAAAGAGGAGAGTTCTGAATACGGAAAACAAAATACTAGACTCCTACCTGATAAATCCGTATAGAGGCTTGACTAACCACGGCAACGATGAGAAACCAGATATAAGTGCTGTCTAGAAAAAAGAGGTAGTAATTACATCTGCCTTTTAAAGAATAAATTATACAACGGATGCACTCAGTCCCAAGATCTTAGATAACGACAGAGGATCAAGCACTCCAGAAAATGAGATTGAGCTCTAAAAACTACAAGAAAATTGCCTTTTCTTTTCTGGATAAGTTAGTACCTCTGCTGGATCAAGGCGAAGATCATCTTTCAAATAGAAACTAACAGCAAGCCTGGCAAGACCTAATACACCTTGTACAAAATATACAATGGCAACTGCAATGTTATCAGGAGATAGGTCGACACCAAAAAGCTTGAAATAGCTCATCCTTGACTTTCCTCTTCTCATATCATATGACACTGAAGGACCTGAATTGGGTGCATCTATCAAGACAACAATGTTGGAGTGTATAGTTTGAAATATAGCAGAACATAAGACAGATGTATGTGTCCTACTCATTACCCAATTTTCCCCAAACTGGTGCTTAAAAAGAATTAAATAATAACAGGATTACAAAACAACAAAAATGCTCACTCCCTGGTCTCTGCTCATGGATCTATGTAATAGCCATAAACAAATGTGGAATTGTAGTGCATCTTCATAAGTAAAGCTGCAACACTTAATGTCTGATACTGGTGTGTCTTGAATATGCAGTACAGATACAATAGGCTGAGTAATCTATACTCCGTAAAAATGCCAACACATGAATTAATAATATACTGTAACAAGGAAGGATGAAAGGAGATTGAAAAGGAAGGATAGAAAATACATAATCTACTTCTGATAAACTACAGTTACCAGCAGAGCTAAGCAAATTGGACACAACATTATGCAGGCAGATAAACTTTCATGGTAAAGAATTGACAATTAGTCGTTATTTACAGAACCTGACCAATGAATCATAAATAACCTCCCAAATCAAATGGCACTGCTCTTTCATAAACGAGTTAAACACAAGGTATCTTCAATTGCATCAGAACAAAATTTAAGCTGAACTATTTCCCACAAGCGCACCTATGCATTTTACATTTTCACCTGAAACCAGCCAGCTAATCTCTGATTGCAATTTTCCAAAGAAAAATAGACGACAAACTCACCACTACGCTTGTCAGACTCCGATTCCAGATCAAGAGGCCTCATTCCAGCCTCTTCATCGTCCAACCCCTGGCCTTGAGAGGACATGCGGCGGAGGTGTAGGCGACGCGCTCTCCGGCGATTTCTGACCGCCGAGGTGGCGTGGCGGCGGCGAGCGGAGGAGATCGGCCGTGATGGTGTGAGAGAAGGAGAGAGAGGGGAGAGGGGGGCTCGGGGGAGTGAATTGGTTAATAGAGAGAGAAACTCCAGCATTTTTTAGTGGAAATAGATTGGGTTCTTTATTGGTCTGAGCTACAGTTACGACGTTGGGGTTTCGGGTGAGAATCTGCTGCGATGCTGGTACTGGTACTGTAGTATCCTGCAATTTTTGTTTTTCTAAATCCAGCTGTCGAATTGTTTTGAGATGCGTGTACAGAAAAATTAGCTGTTTTGAGATGCGTGCACTAAAAAGTTAGACGGCTGGATTTGAAAAATCGGATGGCAGCAGATCTCAATCCTGGGGTTTCTTACCGAGAACGTTGCAATTGGGCAATAGGCCATTTGGGCTGCACATGTATAACGGGTCGGGTTTAGGTTTGGCTCATGTGCAGCTTCGCAAAATTGATTGGACAGTTAAGGTGATCTGGACCGTCCACTTTATATCGGACAGCTCAGGAGAATCAGGCCTCAGGTTTTGTTAGCTTAATAGATAATTTTATTATATAGTTGATTTGTGTTTACTTATTGCAGGAACGTAAAAGCAAAAAAACATATATTCAACATTAATTAAACGAGTCTCGAAAATTAAAATAGTGATGATTTACAGGGATCAGATTGTTTGATATTATTTGAAGAAGGATTGCTAAATTGTTGATGTAGTACAGCTAGAAATCATTTTTAACATTTGCAAGGATATTATAAACTATATGCACAACACGGATAGTGTGGAGCCTCTCCTTCTGAATGAATAGAAGTACAATGTATTTGTTCAAACATAAACGGAAATGCAAAATTTTGATTTGAGACCGAAGCATAACATGCACAATATAATAGGTGGAATTCGAACTCAAATTTTCACAACAATATAATAAAATTATCTATTAAGCTACAAATACAATGATACATGGTTAGCATTTTATAAAAAATTAAAAAATAAAATAAATTTCAATTAAGATTGAATATACATAATTAAAATTGAATAATTATTTCAGTCCCTCTACTCCAGTATCCGCATTGTACCCGCAGCAACAATAGAGGAAGGTTGTACGACAGTCCCCACTAATTAGAGGAAGGTTGTACTATGATCCCCACTAATTATATAGTTCTCATTTTCCAATCTCCACACTCGTCTCCACGTCAATCTTCATAGGACCCTAACAAGGACTGTTGAAGGGACCGAATCGCGAGAAGGGGTTCTGGAGACTGTTGAAGCTCATCGCACCAGCTCACAAGGACCCTAACAAGGACTTCGTTGGTATTTCACTTCCACTACTCAAAGCCATTGGTAAAGTTACTCGAATTCTCTGTAAGTTATAATCATTAATTAAACTGAGATTTTAAATAAACCCGGAGTTTTACAATATTTATGAAGGATGGCAAACACTCTTTCGGGCTATTTAAAAAGGCACCAAACCTTGAAAGCAAAACTGACTACATTATCCTCTGATTTTGTCATCTCAGACCCAACCAAATATTTTAGACCCACATCATAGAAGCTTGAGTTTAGAAACTGACTATATTGCTCCTCATGTGGTGATTTCATAGAAGCTTGGAACCCAATGTACGAATATTCTTTGTTTGGTTTCAACTTGATTATTTTGATTGGGAGAAAATGCAGGACACAAAAGTAGAGCTTAAATTGTTCCATTTAAGGAAGATATATTCTTTCAACCTATTAGTTTAAAAGTGTTATTTGCAAATAAAATTTAGTGGCAGGATATAGTATATTTCCCAAATTGCACCACATTTTAACATGCATTGGTTTTTAGAAAGAAGTAAATTATTGAGTGTTTTTTTGCAAATGTTTAGCATAATTTTGATAATTCTTTGAATTAGTTATTTAATTGAATGAAATTTAATTATGAGGGACTTATGTTGATTCAAGTTGCTGCGATGCTTCCTGAAGAAGCCTTCATAGTTGTGCGGAAATTCTTTGATGCAAGAAAGGTATAGCAAAACAATAAGAAAGCTGTTATTTTTTGTAATACAAGTGCTAAATACAGTCGAAAGTGTTAATTTGTAGATGGCGTATTTAGGTGGGAAAAATTAAGAAAATAGTATTGTTATGGAATTGTTCAAGGTTATGGTACGTTTGGTTTACTTGGTCACAAACTAATTCGATGATATATTTTGTTCTCTAACTATGTTGTTGCATTTGTGATGAGGAGAAATGCATTAATTTGGTACAACGAATAAAGATTGCTTGTTCTTAGTGACTAGAAAAGATGTATTCATCTGATATAAATTAGAGATTTAGAATTAAACAACCAACAATCAATCGGTGTATATATTTGACTCTTTATTATTGCCACCATACAACAAAAAATGGGAAAAAAAATTGTCATCCATATGCACCAACATACACATGAAAAATGAGCCACTTCAAATAAATTCACTGCTCCTATTGTTGGATTAATCCTGCACGAGCTAAAGATAGCTTTTTGAGCATATACATCAAAAATAGAAAAATGCATATGTTTACATATATTTACACATCAAATATCTTGTAGCCAAAATATTATTAACTTGAACATCTTACTCTTTCAAACAGATGAATTTAAATTATAACTTAAGTTGCCATACTAATAATTTTTAAAAAAAATTGCCATACAAGTATGATAAAATAAGCCATTTAACTCTCCTTAAATTAAATTTAAGTAGCCATCAAACATGATCATAACACAAACGGGCCTAATTTACTAAAAGATTATCTGCATTTCTTCTTGGGCTTCGGAAGGCATACATGTTAAAGCGAAACGCTTTGTTATTGGAAATTCAGCTCCCGCTACTCCATCAAAGAAATCACTTATTTGTCCTAAATGAACCTAAACCATTCAATCTCAACATGATTCCTATCCAAATAATTAGCCAAAAAAACATGACCGGAAAAATAATTAATAAAATGTTATCTAGACCTTTCAATCTACTGCCCTCGTCAAAATATATTTCGATACAATATTGGTTGTTGATTTTTACCATCAAACTAAATTAGGTTTACCGCCGCATCAATATCTCTATTTTCAAAATTCAAATAATCAATATGAACCGTCTAACATGATCTTCATATGAAATGTACTTGTTGGTCAAATTTTACGTCTTTTACAAATCTTTTTATTACTTCTTAGATAGGGGGAAAATCACTATCTTTGACTGGTCTCGGTGATTTTCTACCTATTTAAAAAAAGAATAAGCAAATTATAAAAAATATCAAATTTAATTTACAAGTATATTTTTCATATAAAGATTGCATTAAACTGTTTAGATCAACTGTTTAAATTTTGATAATGAATATAGGGAAATATTGATTCAAGATCAACTCCAATGTTATCCATCCATCAGAAAAAATAGACGGTCCATTTAATTTAAAAGGCAGATTCTTTCAATGCATGAAATGACCAGTGAAAAATAAATATTCTACCTCAAAATTTGAGGCATTGATCTGGAGAACGGAGTAGGTCGATGCTCATCGGAACTACTTTTAGGTTCAACGAGTATGATGATCTTCCGATCTAATTTAAGATTTGTGCGCTTAAAAATTGAAACATACGCGCACGAAGTTTGAGTCCATATCCTCGATGGTACCGTAAAAGATTCCCTTTTACAATTAGCTATTTACGGTTGAGATTAACTCTCAGCCGGTTTGGGATTCGGGCTGACTGAGGAGGCAGTATTATTGGGCTTTGAGATTCGTGCCAAGTTAAAAAGAACGGTCCAGATCAAGTAATTGTAAAAGATTCTCTATTACAGTACCGTCGGTGATATGAATTCCACGAAGTTTAAAGCGTTCTGCACGAATCTTAAAGTAAATCGTGGGTGATTAAACCATCAAACCAAAGTAGGTCCGATACCAATCCGACCTACTCTCTGGTGCTTGATCTGATCCTCATTGTTCATCACAAATAATAAAAAAAAATATCCTCTTCTCCGTGACAATGGCATTCCCGGAAGCATGCATTAATTTGTGGTTCAGAATTGGGGACTGAGATAAATAAATTGGTCATTAAACAGTCGAAAGCCTTGATTGGTTCGTACTCTTTGAGGCAACTTAGATCACTATTGAGGGGTCAAATCTTTGAGCGTGCGGTTTATTGCGCCAATTTAATTAAAGCATCATTTATTGGTTGCTACTGTACGTGTCATGATCTCTCCGCCTAAGTCCTAACACCTAAAACATAGATGATGCATCATTGCCTCTGCCTACTTTTCCCCCAATGAATTGCTAATTTTAATCATTTGTTTTCTTTTTTTGACCGCTCAAGTCATGCCAGTGTAGCTGACATGATATCTTACAGTAGTCTATATTTGTCAAACAAAAAATAAAATAAATGCTATAAATGTGTCTTAAAATTTCTGGACGGTCCAGAAAAATATTTAATTATTTAAGAATATACGCAAATGATTGTTCTTTTGGCTTCAATCCTTGCAATTTGTTTTCATCTCTAAATAAAATAAAATATAGAAAAATAAATGGATAGCGATAGTACTTGAATGTCATAAAAGAAACTGAATTATTAATTCAATTCCTTTAAGCACATTAAAAAGAATCCAATAATGATTTAGTATCTTTAATATATCACTCCATCGTCCCACATGACATGTCATGTTAAAAAAGGTCCTTCTTGAATTTTATTTTCCGAAAAAATATCATATCATCAAGCCTCTTTTACACTTTCTTCTTAAAGAAATTGAAGCAGCAAAGAGTTGCCAGTATCTATTTGAATATACGTTCCGTATAAATCAAAGGTTTAAATAGCGTTTATCGCATCATAGCGGAACGGCTAAGAAAATGACACTATATGGCCATAGCGTCATAGTTTTTTTGGTCCGAAAACGCTATAGCGCGCTATTTAGAACATTGGTATAAACAGCGATGATTGTCATATATGATATGTTATTAGAGGAGAGATCAAGTTACAATAAATTTGAGTTACAACAAACTTACAACAACTATTTTTTTCATTTTCAAAGTCCAAATCGTCAATTCAAACCGTACAACATGATTATCTAAATAAAATGTGCTTGCAGATCAAATTTTACATTTTTTTGATTTTTTTTACAATTTATTAAGATTGGTACAAAATTCAATAGTCTGACTATTTTTTGTAAAATACTTAATAAATAGTAAAAAAATTTAAAGAAATGTAAAATTTGATCTAAAAGCACATTTTATTGTGGAGATCATGTTGTACGGTTTGGATCGACGATTTGGACTTTGAAAATGAAAAAAATAGTTGTTGTAATTTTGTTGTAACTTAAATTTGTTGTAACTTGATCCCTCCTCATGTTATTAATATGATGATACCATAAATTTTAAAATTCTTAGGATGTAATAATGTAATATGTATGTCCATGTATTATTATGTATATATACATTTTACTAGTTTAGCTAATAAGGTAAGGCATGTTTAATAATGGGTTGATAAAGATGAAATTTGACATCTTAGGCAAAGATATAAATAAAATTTAGGGACTAATTTGTCAAGGAAATTACAGAATCATAATTTTGGTAGCATGGCGTGTGGAGAAATTAATCGAAAACATAATAGCTAATCATTCTCAATATCAAATTTAATTAAATTATTTAGTTTGGGGAAAACGGTAGGGTTCTTTTAGGCTTTTAGGGACAGCTCAAGTCGTACAAGTTCACGCATTTCTATGTTACCATATTAATTTTTTCAAATTTATTATATAATGTTTTTTTTGTATGATTAAATAATATATGTCTCCTTGGCAGGATGCATTTCCTCTATCAAGGGTACATACAGTACTATGTCCTGTAGACCCGTACCGCTACGGAGAGCAATCGATTGCTACACAAAAAGTCGACCAACTTTAAGTCATCTCATTAATCCTATGAGATTCGTGCAGATACATCACAGAGGTGACAGTGTTCTTTTTTTATGGGAAATTCAGAGTACTGTACCCATCAAAAAAGTGAATTTATTTGTAATTTTCTTATAAAATGTGCATCACCAAGGTGACGGTATTATTGTGATGTACCCTTTAAAAATTTGATATTTGTGTATTTATCCGTCCAAATATAAACTTGAAACACCTGTCAATCAAATACTCAGTTCATTTGTATTTTTCTTATGAAATGTGCATATTTTTCATGCAACATTCAAAGTGTACCCGTAAAAGTCTGATATTTGAGAATCTAGGAAATGAATCTGCTGAAATTCTTACTGGTGAACAGTGTTTCTCAAATTTCTGTTTTCCTGAATCTAGCCGTCAAGTTATTTTTAGATGCGTGCATAGAAAAATTAACTGTTTCGAGATACGTGCATATAAAAAGTTGGACGGCTGGATTCGGAATTCAGAAATTTCAGGAACACTGCCACGAAGGTTATAGGTTTAATTTGTTGTTTAGTAACTTTAAGATGAGATGAGCCACTAAAATTATTCTTGATACAGAGCTACTATATCGATTAGTTCTTGGTGTATTGTCACCAAGTTTTATTACTTACTATTAGTCAAAATGCATTATTCATCGAGTATGTAATATTTCTCTGCACTCTTAGAATTATATCAAATGAGATTGAAGGTATAAGAAGATAAAATCATCAATTCATCCTATAAACACTGACCACTACAAAAAGAGGATCAAGTCTAAGGGGTGTCATCTGTCAAACTACAAGTTAATGATGTATTGTTTTCCATATATCAATATTTTTCTTTGTCCATAGGGATGTCAATGGGTATGGTACGGGTCGGGTGGAAGTATTTTCATACCCATACCCATTAAAATTGATCTTACCCATACCCTACCCTTACCCATTAAAAATTGACCGTACCCTACCCTACCGTTACCCGTTAATATTATCGGGTAACGAAACGGTAGTGGGTGAATAATGGAATACTAATATAATAATTAATTTATTATATTTTACAAATAGAACATCAAAAATTCATTCATTTCACATATATGTAATTGCATTACTAATAAAAGTAAAAATAAATATGCAATCAATTCCAACTAAATTATTTTTTATAAATTAAGAAAATTCAGAAACACGAATATCTATTCAAACAAATTCAATTATTTAACTAAACAACAAAACATGTAAATAAAAATAATATGTTTGACATATTTCTTATAACAAAAGACATACACTACTAAATAACAAAAATACATCACTACTACGTATAATTTTAGATTTTATAATTATCCTATAGAGTAACGGGTACGAAACAGTCATTACCCATACCCATACCCATTTGGTTAACGAAAAAAAATTCTTACCCATACCCATACCCGATAAGTTAACGAAAAAAAAACCTTACCCATACCCGCCTTATCGAATACGATACGGGTCGGATAAACGGCTAAAAAGGTACCATTGACACCCCTATTTGTCCATGCTCTTAATAATACTAAATTTGCAAGGTAACGATGTATTGTTTAAGAATGTCTAGTACGCACAATTTTAAAACAAGTGTAGAGACTTCAAACGAAAAATAATATTTTTTTGTCCAAAATTATTTAATGAAATTTTCACATCACTTTATCCAAAATAAATCTTTTGAGGCCATGAGAAGATGCTTTTATTCCATACAATTCCAATCATATTCGGCACTTTTGGAATAGTGGAAGTGGAATTGAGTCAATTTTCACATGTGAAAAAGTCACTCTTCCTCAATTCCACCAGTACCATGAAATAGTGGAGTGAAATAGAGAGGGCCTAAAGTGCAAAAGAGAAGGGTTTGACTACATATATTTTATTCCAATTCCACTTTTTAACTTTTTCTCTATTTCATTCAATTTCACTCACGTTTGGCTACTATTCCGTCACAATTCCTCACTCTTCATCTATTCCACCACAATTTCTTTGTGCCAAACAAGAAGGGAATTAATGACTTGAGTCTTCGATGAACATATTTCTCAATTTAAAGATCAACAGAGGGAGGCATTTTCAAATAACAATGTTTTTTATAATTACACATCCAATTTTATCCAAATAATTCTTTTATGTTGCCTCAGGTGTGTAGGAGAAACGTTTTCACATATTATACTATAACTCCACACAGTTTTTGCTGGGAAGCAAAAAGTACTTCAAAACACCGAACAGCATTGCGAAAACGGATCAACCAAGATCCCGCCACGTGTAATGTGTGATATGATCCAGTGACATGGAAAAATCTTATTGCTCTTTTCGTTTCGCCTTTGTCTGATTGAATATATTTTGATAGGACCATGTTCCCAAGGCCCTTACTAACCTCTCACGAGTAATGAAAGAACTGAAATTCGGACCTCCTTGAGAGGCCAACTCGGGATCAATATGAAAAGTCCGGGGTCCATCAAAAATCGGGTCCAACAAAGCCTTATAAAGCCTCATGCGATATAGGTCTAGCCCGAACTCGACTTTACACCGCTTTTGCGTAGGATAACCGTTCCTATGGTTAACATAACCGTCCAACGCTCTCCTCTAACCATCTTGACAACGCAGAATGGCGGTCAGAGGACGACCTATATAAGATAGAACAGCCCATGGAATGGGGGTCGAAATTTTGCCCCCCTAAAGCGAGATATCATATAGGCTAGAATTCGAATATCTGCTAACCACAACAATTTCCACTTCGGGAACCGACTTCATCAATCTCAGCTTGCCACCTCGAAGCAAAACGAGTCCAACCGGAAGACCCTTTTCACATACAGCCTACTCTCGAGATAGGACATATCACATTTGCTCTGAGAGACCTTCAAGTGGGGACTAGAGAATTGAGAATTGTGACCCCTTGCAAGGGAACCGACTGGTGGGGTCCACGGTGCGCTTGGGGTCGAGGAGCAGCTGACAGCAGTACACGTGTACGATCGGATGGGTAGCCAGTGCTTTGAAAAGTGTGCCCCGGGAATCCTAGCACCTGATGATGTGACGCCACGTGTCTGTCAAAATAGCGTATCCGATATTTCAAGGCACTTGAATTTAAACAGTTTGGCTTTTTTTGGAAAATGTTATTTTGTGAATAAAATCCAAATTTGAAAGAAACCATATATGGGGAAATGTTTTTTGGGAATTTCTTTATAAATAAAATGTTCACACCATAGGAAATTCTTTTGTGCTTGAAAATGTTCTCCATTTGCTTATCTAAACAGGAGCGTCTAATATTTAATCATGCAACAAAAGAAGAGCGTCTATATTAATCATGCAACTTTTGGTCGTAGAAATGCAACCTAATTTTACAAATTAATAAGTACGCAACGTGTGGTAGTCTATGTATCCAATTGGATTTCATATATTGACATTTGACAAGTCAAAGAAAATGGCTAATATACAAACGTTTGTTTCTGGACTCAGGAACAAACGATTCGGTTCTCCGATTTTCAAAGTCCAAACAGTCGATCCAAACCATTAGAAATTCAATCTATATTAAAATGTGCTTGGAGACCAAATTTGACATTTTTTGAAATTTTTTTACTATTTATTAAGATGGTTTGAAAACTGCTGTTTTTATTAAATTTCTGCAGCATTGAAAAACAGCGGTTTTCAAACCAGCTTAATAAATAGTAAAAAAACTTCAAAAAATGTAAAATTTGGTCTCCAAAGACATTTTAATATAGATTGAATATCTAACTGTTTGGACTTTGAAAATTAGAGAACCGAATCATTTGTTCCTGAGTTGTTCAAGAACAAACGTTTATATATTAGCCATTCTCCAAGTCAAATACTAAAATATATAATTATCATTTATTTCGTCCTCACACAGAGAAGCAAAGGTAACGAAACAGCCTATGAGCCTTCCCAAAATTAAGAAAACATTTACAAATAGCAATGGAGGACCAAAAAAGTTTAAGAAAATCAAGGTGTGTGTCAGGAAATCTCGTCCTTTACCGAATCTTTAGACTAGGCGAAGCAACACAAGTTCGGTTGCGTTAAGTTGCTTGGAAAAGCAACAAAACTATGATGGAGAATAGTACTGTCTTTTTTTTTTTGAGAAAAAATATGGGTCAAGCCCATATTTAATTTCATTTAATGGTAAAAAGATTACAAAAGGTTTGTAATAATATTGAAACACAATATTATTTTGCCGTATTGAAAGCAACTTATTTTGCCGTATTGGAATTTGGAGGGATTAGCCTAGTTTAAGGCTCTTTATCGGAGTAACAGCCGACATTTTTATTAAGAGGGATGCTTCTATGGGTATAAGGACCTATTTGTAAAATGAATATATTTTTATTTTTAAAGTTTAAACAGTCGATCTGACAGTTCAACATTATCTTCATATTAAAATGTACTTGGAGGTCAAATTTTATATTTTTCTGAATTTTTTTACTATTTATTAAGTATTTTACAAAACTAGTCAAATTCAGACCATTGAATTTTGTACCCATCTTAATAAATAGTAAAAAAAATTCAAAAAAATGTAAAATTTGACCTCCAAGTACATTGTAATATGGAGAAAATGTTGAACGGTCGGATCGACTGTTTGAACTTTAAAAATGAAAATATGCTCATTTTACAAATAGGTCCTTATGCCCATAGAAGAATTTGCCTTTTATTAATATCCAAAGTTTAATAGAAATTAATTAATATATTCGGAAGTTATAAAAATATTCATACCAGACATTTTCTAAGCCGATACCTAATTTAATCCATTACTAGCTGGAAAATAGCTGGTACCCAATTTTTTTTTTATACAGTACTCGACATTTTCTGGCCCGTACTTAACTTTTTTTTTTTAGGATGGGCATAGCGTAGTTGGCTAGAAGAAAAGTCGTAGGAAATTCGGATTGATGTTTGCACACGATTTGGCTAAGATCAAACAAATGCATTTATCGGTGCATCATCGGTTGCATGTATCAGTGCATTATTGGTTGCCTTTATCGGTGTACTCAGTGTGTTATATCAGTTGCATGTATCAGTGCATCATCGATGTTTTTGACAGTGTCGTATGACACTAAAGTGTATTGTTCGCATGCAGCTAGTGAATTTAATTTGACAATAACTAGCATCCTAAAATTGAGTACCGATGCTTTATGCACGACCTAACGACGACAAAAGTGCATCGATGTTTCATTGCAAAAACAGCAGCGACGCACCGATATTTTTTTAGCACTACCCTGCTTAATTGCCAATGTTAAGTCTAATAAAACATCAATATTTCATTACAAAAACATCAGCGACGCAGCGATGTTTTTTTAGCACTATCCGGCTAATAAAACATCGATGTTTTATTGCAAAAACATCGATGATGCACCGATACATGCAACCGAGGTAACACACGCATCCAACCAAATGTATTTGTTTGATCTTAGCCAAACCGAGTACAAACTTCAATACGACTTTTTCTTCTAGCCAACTATGCTATTGCCCATCCTAAAAAAAAAAAAAAATTAAGTACCGACCAGAAAATGGCCGGTATTGTATAAAAAAAATTTGGTTACCGATAATTTTCTGGCCGGTAATGGATTAAATTGAGTACCGGTCAGAAAATGGCCGGTACAGATATTTTTTATAACTTTCCAGCGGATCTGGGCATAGTAATTAATTTTTATTAAACTTTGGGTATTAATAAAAATGTCGGGAATAACGGCAATGGAAATTTGAGTTTATTTTATTAGCATATAGAAATTGGAAACAAAATTAGAATGGCATTGGAACCGTTTTTTTTTTTTTTGTCATGCGTCGTTTTGTCTCAATTTACGAACATGCATAGTAAAAATTAAATACGAAATGCTCAAATGCTTATGTCGGGAACACAATTACAACAGCGAATAATAGCAATTTTGTCATTAATTTTGAAGTTTTGATTGTGTAAAGATTAGTACAAGAATAAAACAATTTGAATTAGCAGATGAAAATAAAGAGAAAATAACAATTTTCAGATTGGTGTGAAAAAAAATATCAATGTGGCACTATTCTAATTAGTAAAAATATTTTTCGGATTGCATATTTGAATCAGTAAAAATATTTTAAATTTTGGGAGTACAAATTCTTCTTATTTTTCTCTTGGTTTATTGAGTGTGTAACTTTGTAAACCATCTGACAACCTCTGTCAGATGTCTCAAAAAAAAAAAAATTCTCTTTTTGCTCTTCTAACCATCACCAAAAATAAAAAAATAGTGTTGTTGTTCTCGAGCTATTTGAATTAGCAAGTGTATATTTCGATTGAATGTTATGCAGAACAACAATCATATTCACAGTAATATTTTGTAAAGTAAATGAAAAAAATATAACTGATTTGGTTTCTTCTATAGGACCTAAATTTTGAGAGAATTCATCTATTTGTTTATATTATTTGTAATAAATTTCTATAAATAAAAAATTATGTAAAACTTGAGCCCGGATTTGATAGGTCTGATCTGAAATAAAGTTTTGTTTTACTTCTAGACGGTTTTGTCAAACAAGACTTTTTGTTTTTCAAAATTTCTCATCAGATTTCTTAAGATGGCCATACATGGGATTCAATGCATAAAATTATATAATTATTCTCTTAGTCCTTTGCTAATAAAATAATTACAATGATAACGAGTTACAGAGTATATTGCTATCCGTTGAATTTTTGCCTCTCATTTATTTATTTTTTTAATTAGATTCCCATGAATGAATCCAGATCTCACCTGAAGCTACTTTCCCAAAAGATTGGTAACATTTTTCCATTTCTCCAACCGAGATTATAGGTTCTATCTTCTATGTACCACGCAGTATTAAATTTCTTAACAACAAACAACTAACTAGGGTTGCATTGAGATACTCCATCAATTCTATACTAGTATTTCTCAAATATCAAATTTATAAATATCAAGAGCTTGTTTCCTTTCCCTTTCTTCTCCTCCCTCTGTTCCTCAAATGGAGCAGACCATGTTAGAGATCATTAATAATTATAAATTTTAAGAAAACAATATCATACAATTAATCAACCGAAAAAGTAATCCTTTTTTTTTAATACTAGCAACATATAATATGATGGGGACAGTACGGTGAAATTAATTATTGATATCCTTACAGTCAATTCTTTTAGGGCATGTTCGGCTGCATTCTCATTTTTACTGTTTACGTGTGGAAAAAAAAATTTACTCAGATTCAATTTTTTTTCCACCTGAACAGTAAAAATCAGTTCAAAATTTTTCTGTTCATGTATCTATTCCCCTGCTCATGTGTCCACCGAACAGGCCTTACTAATAGATGAATTGGAAAGAAGAAATTTGGAATTAAGTATTGATGAGTAAAATTAGTAATGCATGGCTCATCAATTAGGTTTTGGCAAGTGTTTGAGTATGAAAATGGTAGTGTTGTTATTAATAAATAAACCATTTGAAGTAAAAAATATTATTAAAAATACAAAAGTTAGTGAACTTTCTATTAGCATAATCTAATCAAGAATTGTTGTGAACTGAATTTAAAAGACTGCTCAATTTTATTTCAAACAATATGTTTCAACATTCGACGATCTACTTGACGAGGGCAGCATTTTGTCATGTAATTTTCATTTTGTAAGCTTGTATTGGATGAGTTTAAGTGGTCACAAAATATTACACAAATAAGCATACCTAAATAATTCAATTTTGAGCACCTTGATCATGTACAAAATGAATTATAAAATTGCAAAATTGGGAGGTCGATTGAAGCTGATATGAAATGAAAAAAAAAAAAAATGCAAAATTGGTAGAATTTTCACCAAAGTTTATTATCTGGTGACTTCATCCGGTGCTATCAAGCATTTCCCATATGAATCCGATACAAGACATCATAAATGAAACAAATATAATTAATATAATTAATCATCATATAACTAAATCTCATTATCAATAACCTGTTTTCGATCTAGTGATAAAAGCACATGACTTTCATGTAGGAGGTCATGAGTTCGAAACCCACAAAGTAAAAAAATCTTCTGTATTAATACACAAGGGTTTGAAATGTGTTGAAAAGCTTGACTTTCAACCCATATTTCAAAAAAACTAAACCTTTGTTAGAGTTTCTGAAGAAGGAGAGGCCAGAGCATGAGACAGAATTTTATAAGGAAACTTAATTGTATTATTGATTTCATAATTATATAGAGTACAAATGAGAAATATTTATAACTTATGTTGCATGGATACGGGTATGGGTATCGTAGTGAATACGATACGGATACAGCGATACGGCAATTTTCAAAAATCTAGGATATGATACGTCTATTATATATATAATTTTTTATTATTTATATATTGTATTTAGATTATCATAAAAATTCTAATTAAAAAGGTGAATATGTCACAAAAGTCTTATTTACTAAATCAAGCTATAAAAAATTAAAGGCTTAACCTGAGAATAGATTAAATACTATAGTTATTGGGATATATCATTTGCACCGGTGTATGCGCGGTTCACGGGCGCTATGGGTTCGATCCGACCGTATCCACACGTATTCCGCCGTATCCGTGAGTTTCAACGGAGTATCGGTGACCATATCGACTAAGTAAGGATACGCCACGTAAGCGGATATGCTAGCTGGCGTATCGGATATGTATCGGCGCCGTATCGGGTGCATATCAGTGTCTGATACGAGTACGAAGGTCAATCTGAAGTATCCGAGTAACATAGCTTATAACAACATAAATTTCTAAAAAGATAAACCTATAAATGACACCTCTTAAAATACCTATATCAAATACTAATTCTTCCTCCTTATTATAGTATGTCAAATATAGCGTACTATTCATGACATTATGCTAAATCAAGCCTGATGTAAATATATGATGAGATAAGAGGCATACACAACAATCCTCTTCTTGACTTGAAATCTCATCATGAACCAAAAACCCCAAAATAAACTCATAAAACACATAATTTGAATTTCAACTAAATTAGAATATTGTGCTTATATCTCGAATAGGTTGATGATGAAGTCAAGTTCTTCCCCTTTTGTCTCCCATCCTCATTGTCCATCTTGATACCAATTCTCTCCATGTCATTGAGAAATGCGATATAGTATGATATATGAACCTTAACGGATGTACCTTCTGCGATCTTAAAAGAATAGAACCTCTTCTTGCTTGATCTTTATGCGAAGCACGAGTGTGCTGAGGAAACACCTGGTTCCCGAATGCCTCTCTCACTATACAAAGACAAATCTGAAAACCCTCAACATCAGCAGCAGAATAGCCTTGGAATCACCAAATAACCGTCGACTATGAAGATGACTCTGATACCAATTTGTTAGGGTTTCAAAGAAAGAGAAACCAGAAACAAGAAACAAAGTTTTATGAGAAAACTTAATTGCATTCCTTAACTTCATAATTACATAGCGTACAAATGAGTATATTTATAACAACATAATTAAAAAGAAATCTATAAATGACAATTCCTAAAATATCATATATTAAATACTAAATTCTTCCTTCTTAGCTTGGAATTAGGAAACTCCCGGGATATTTTCAACATCGGGACAACTCCATATGTGCATATAGTGTCAAGAGGGTCTTCTTAATATAGTCTATCAAATATAATCTACTATTTTGACATTCTACTTGATGTAAATGTATAATGAGATGAAAAACATACACGACAAAAGCCAAAGGAAGAAGGAGGAAGAAAACTAATCACACCGTGACCGACATTTTTATTAATATCCAAAGTTAATTACAAATTAATAAATATATTCAGAATTCCTGAGATTTTTGAAAAATGCCCAAACCGACCAGATTCTGGCCAGTTTCTTCCTTCTTCTTTTTTAGAGACACTATGAAGAGCAAGATAATGAAATATAACACTGAAAATTCAAATTTTTTGTTTAAATTATTTGTTAGATTACTTCTTTTGATCCATAATTAGCATATTTATACTAAAATACGCTAAATTACTTGAAATTATGTTGAATTACACTATATTACATTAAATTACACTAAATTACGCTAAATTATACTAATTTCGTTAATTATAATAAAATACGGTAACTTACGCTAAACTACGCAAAATTATGCTAAATTAGACTGATTTTGTACCATCTTTCATAAATCATAAAAAATAGTAAAAATTAGTATTCTACAAATCATTATATAACTAATTTACTGAGCTACTTAGTGTAATTCAACATAATTTAACATAATTTAGCGTAAATATGTAATATAGTGTAATTCAACATAATTTCAAGTAATTTAGCGTATTTTAGTATAAATATACTAATTATAAATCAAAAGAAGTAATATAACAAAATTAAACAAATAATTTGAATTTTAGTGTTAGATTTATTATCTTGTTCTTCATAGCGTCTCTAAAAAATAAAAAAATAAAAAAAGAGAAAAAAACCGGTCAAAATCTGGCCAGTTTAGATATTCTCCGAAAATCTCAAAAATTCTGGATATATTTATTAATTTGTAATTAACTTTGAATATTAATAAAAATGTCGGCACCGTGACATCACCTCTGAGAAGTGGGAAAGTGAGAGAGCAAAAAAAATAACAACAGAGAAAAAGCACAGCGTGTCGTCACCTCTGGTCTGAGTAGGTCTGGCATCCTTTTTATCTTACCGCTTCCAGTAATAACGAAAGGAGATATGCTTTTTTTTTTTTTGAGGGAAACGAAAGGAGATATGAGTTGTACACTTGTACTGCAGGTGCAGCAATCAGAGTGACAGCGCGGTAATTATACCGGATGTGACGGTACCCGTCTTAGCACAGATAAAGGAATGGAAACTTTACCAAATCTGCGCCAGCCTATGCGACCTCTCCTGTCCTATCTGTCCTGTCCAAGTGTCCATACCCAGGGGCGGATCCAGGATTTTTGTTAGGGTAAGGCAAAAAAGCAACTAATCGGGTTCAAACCCATTAACTAATCGGATTCAAATTCAATAGTAGTAAGTGGAGGAGGCGAATCGGATCGGAAACTTTTTATTTTGAAAAAAAACATAATTTGTATGAAAAAAATAGGATTTTTTTTTGTAAATTAGTAATTTGTAAAAAAATAAAATACAATCATTAAAAATTAAACTATATAAATATTGGTTAATTTGAATGAATGACAAAGTAATTCCAAACTTTTGAATTGAAAATCAACAGATTGGCTAAAATTTGAACATAAAACTTAGAAATAAATTTGAAATAAGGAACGGCCTAATATAGTAACCAAACTTCAGCCCAACAATTGAATCTCAAATATTGGTCCCACACTATCAGTTTCTCCTTCTCATCTTCTTTTTCTATCAACAAGACAGAATCCCTTTCATTTCTACTCAATTTTCTAATTCGATTGCTTTTTTTCTACAAAAATCAAACAATTCAGCAATTTTCGGAACTATGCTCTCAACAGTCAACAGGGTAGGGCATTTATTTTTTCCAGAGTAGGGCAAGAGTTCAAAATCCAATACTCTAACAACTGTTTTCAAAAATGCAGGGTAGGGCACTTGCCCACCCCTGGCTCAACGTGGATCCGCCCCTGTCCATACCTCTCAATTCCTCTTGCTTTGCCAATGCTTCAATCCTTAGAATCCACATCCAGTGCAGTACCGTAATAGGGAATCTTTTACAATTACTTGATCTGGACCGTTCGTTTTAACTTGGCACGAATCATAAAACCCGATAGTACTGCCTCTCAGTCAGCACGAATCCCAAACCGGCTGAGAGTTAATCTCAAACCGTAAATGGCTAATTGTAATAGGAAATCTTTTACGGTACCGTCGAGGTTATGGATCCGAATCCTTATCCCCTCCTATACCGGATGGTACAATTAGCAAAGAACGCACCATGCATTCGTATTTTTAGTATGAGAAGGGTTCAAATGCCTCCATTTTTCATGCCTCCACCATGCCTCCAACTTTAAAAACTTTAATAACTCAAAATTTAAAACTTAAAAGTCAAAATAAAACCGTTGGATATGACTACAAAATTTAAAACTTAAAACTTTAATTCTGTACTTTATTATGCACTTATGCAGCCAAGCAAGCATATAGTCTCATGTTTGATTGCGGCATAACTACAAAATAAGTATTTTATTCTGTACTTATGCAGCCAAGCAAGAATATAATATGACAAAATAACATAGAATAAGAAAACACTTATGTTGTTATAAATTAACTCACATATCTAGACTCCGTAAGTTATGTCACACTTTTTGTATAATTTAACATTAGTATTTTTAGGGACCTTAGTCAAGTAATACGAACATAACTATATTAGTTTCAAAATTTCAATACATCTTAGATTGTTTTAGGGCCTGTTCGGCGCCAAGAGGAGATTGGGAATGAGCTTGGGAACATAAAATTTTTTGAACTGAATTTTATTGTGCGTGTGAGAAAAAAAAATTCAGCCTGAGTGGATTTTTTTCCCACACGCACATCTACCACGCCGAACAGGTCCTTAGTGTGCATACAAATTTATCTTCATAGAAATCGTCTAAATTTAAAATTCAACTTTTTTTTTCATTAAATCTTCTTTGCGACAAAATCTGAAAATAGTATAGTTAATATAATAATAAAAATATTGTCATTGTATTATTGTTGATTTCTAATTTTTTTATTTTGACTAATATGTTTCAGGTTTTACTAACCAAACAGAGCAAAGACCTATTCATTACGTTTTTCAACTCGCTGCTATATTTGTAATTTCTAAATTAATAGTTTATGCTATGGCGTAATTTTAAGTCACAAACAAACAAGAATAATTTTGTCATCTTAACTGAATTTTTTTTTAAAAACATAACTAAAAAAAATATTTTTACCAAACCAACATGATTATTTTTTTTTTCAAAACCATAAGAACCGAATTGCCAATTCGGTCCGCTTGATTTTTTATTTTGGGACCGAATTGCCAATTCGGTCCCTGTTGATTTCACATATTTTCAGAAAAGCAGCCACAGAAAATCCAAAAAAGACTGCGGACCGAATTGGCAATTCGGTCCCAACTTTTTTTTTTTTAGGATTTGCTTAATAAATAGCATTATTGTAAATTTAGTTAAGAACACATTTACATTAACAAAGATGTGTAATTCTTACTAGCTAGTAGGGCTGCACAAAAAATTCGTAGTTCGTAATTCGATTCGAGTTTTGACTCAAAAAAGTTAGTAAAAAATTCGATTCGAAATTGAGTTCGTTCGAAATTTGATATAAATTTTGGTATTTGTATTGAACTTTGATATAAACTTTGGTGTACTGTGTAATTAGAATTCATAATACCTGAGTTTTTATGAAGTGTTGTAATTTCGAACTATGGCCCAGCCATAAGTCATAACTTGTAAGTCGTAACAAAGTTCGTAAAAGTTCGAAATTGAGTTCGTAAAAAATTCGATTCAAAATTGAGTTCGTTCGAAATTAATTGATCCGGCTAAAAAGACATATTTAATTGTCTTTCGGTTTCAAATTCAATTTGACCTACATCCGATATGATATATGATACACAAGTGATAAATTCAACCAAACCCTAAAAAAAAAAAAAGAAGAAGTTGGGACCGAATTGTCAATTCGGTCCGGACTAAAAAAACTCTGGACTGAATTGTCAATTCGGCCCCTAGGCATTACACAAACGGCAACACAGTTGTCTGCGAGAACTGTGAAATCAACAGGGACCGAATTGCCAATTCGGTCCGAAAAAAAACCAAGAGGACCGAATTGGCAATTCGGTTCTTATGGTTTTTGTAAAAAAAAAAAAGAGTAATGATATTGGTTTGGTAAAAATATATTTTTTAATTATGTTTTTAAAAAAAAAATCCATCTTAACTTGTTTGATTGTGAATTACAGTTGCAGTGAAAAAAGGTTCCATCAAACAAGAGCAATTTATGTTTTACTTCGTAACTTAAAAGTTTGCCTTTCTCTCTTGTAGTCAACATCACATGGTGAATCAATTAACTTAAAAAAAAAAAAAACTAGAATGGAAAAGTAAAAACCATTGAGGAACTTTAACCCTTGAAAAAAAAAAAACCATAACCGAGGGAGAAAAATTATGGAGCATAAACAGAAAATGGTCAAGCGCAAGTAAATAATGTGTGCATCTCAAAATTCTTTTTATTCGCTACAGAACAGTGCTGCTTTTCATGAGCCACAGAGGATCCGGAGTGGTCTTGCTTGGGGCCTGAAAACAGGTGACAAGGGTGGGATGGGATGGGATGAGTCTATAACAAGGCACAACGGCTGCAAGGTCTTCTTTTAGGGGAGCACTTGCATGCATCTTCTACTACTGCTAGTCTAATTGCTGCTACACCTGTAAAACCACTTCCATACAAAACCCTCTAGTGGGGGAAGACTTATCACTGAAACCGATAGTGCAGTTTATAGGGCTTCAAAAGAGGCAAAAAGAGAATCGATGAATCGATCGATCTATTTTTGAGCGGATTCCGATCCCTTCTCTTGGACTTCGCACTCTGGCTTCTCGTAAATTCGCGATATTTGCTCCAAATATACTCGAGTTTTGATGCTATTTTCCAATAATAGACGGGGATTGGTCTACACTCTTTTTAATCACTTTTGCGCTTCTCTCTAGCTATCCTTTGTTAGAATTTGTTTTCGAGATCGCTGAAAAGAAACGAAAAAATAAACAAATTAATTCTCTCCCACTAAAAATTTGCACACCTTTACAAGCCTTTTTCGTTCCCAAACAAAAGACGCCAACTTTTTGGTATAGATTTTAGAACTATATATTATTATTATGCTGGGAAAGAGATCATCGTCACTGCCATCTCCCAGTGCGAACCACCAACAGAGAAACAAACCCAAAACACCATTTCTCTCTCCAAGGCACCTCTTAGTGGGTCTCTCTTCAAAAGGAGGTTTCTCTCCTGTCGATTCTACCATGAGCCCCACATCTGTTCTAGAAACCAGCAACTCTTCTTCGATCAACAACCCGTTCTTCCCAATCTCTGACAAGCTTTCCAGCCCAAGAAAATCTAAACCCGCATGTGACACCTACCCGAAACCAATCGGTCTTGGTTTGGTCGATGTGCTTGATTCTGATAAGCTCGACAAGATGGTGTTGATCGGGTCGAAACTGAGAACCAAAGCGCCTTGTGCGAATCCAATGCCGATTTCCCCAAATGGGTCGATCGAGTTTGGCATCAAAAACAGAGAGTCGCAACTAGCTTTACTCTCACCGAAATGGACATCTCCATTGGCAATGGAGAGGCAGAGTTCAAGGGCGATGAACGTGGATGAAATGGAGATGTCCGAGGATTACACCTGCGTGATTTCTCATGGCCCGAATCCGAGAAAGACGCATATTTTCGACAATTGTGTCGTGGAGAAATGCGAGGGTGCTTTCTTGGAGATGCCAAGGGACGAAGGCAGCACCAATGGTGGTGATTTTTTAAGTTTTTGCCATTCATGCAAGAGGAGCCTTGGAGAAGGCAGAGATATCTTCATGTATAGGTTAGTTCTAATATCTCATTAATTTTTTTTTTAGAAATTTCTCCATTGATTTTTACTCGCTCTGTACACTTCAAATACACAAACGATAAAATAGAAATTAAGAAATTATCATTCGAGTGACATAATGTTAGAAATTGCGGTCCAGTAGCCTTTAGAGTGTAAGCAAGGGAGAAAGCTACAGGGATTTTGTTTGGTTGGGTTTTGGAATAAAAGACAAGAGAAACTTTGTTGGATACTCTTTGTCAAGTGTTTTTTATTTTTTTTACTTGGTAAAATTTTACAATACAATTCTTATTTTACATAGTTTTCTTTTTGTGGGAGCAAGGGAAGGGGGTTATGGCCTTTGAAAAGGATTGGTGTTTCTTTTTATATGCAAAAAGGTGATTTGGTTAGGAAAAAGAATATGATTCTCTCTGTTTCTAATGTTGCAATAAGCAACCAAACATGAAGAATTTGCTTTCTTCCCTTTATACTTTTTGTATTGTTCTAAAGAGCAAATTTTGATTAGGCCACCGAATTGTTTCATATAATGACCCAATGCCTCCCACTGAAGCAAATACCAAACATATGTAAAAGAAAGATAAAAACATTCGTATTATTAAATTTGGTCTCAATTATTTGATTGTGATTGATTTTTGATTCTGTTCCCCTTTTCACTGTATAGGTAACAATCTATTTCTTAATTGTTAGTTCTCTGTATGCGATCCTGTATTGAGAAATTTCCTTGGGGAATTGCTTGTAAATTGTAATTAATCATAAAACTTGGGGAAATTCCAAACATTTATACGATGCAAACATTACCGACATTCGATCATATTTTCATATTTTCATATTATCATACAACTATCTCTTGTTGATTTATGATCAAATTTTGTTATTCATTTGGCAGGGGGGAGATAGCTTTCTGTAGCGTTGAGTGTCGGGATCAAGTGATCCAATTTGACGAAGAAACAGAGAACTGAAAGCCATAATTATTTGCTCTCCCAAAATTTGAAAGTTTGAGCAGTTGATTTGAGTCATCTCTCAGCTTTGCCACAATTTTCTGTTTTATAAGAGAGGGAACATATTATTACTATATACGGGGCTAGAGTTTATGGGGATTGATAGAGTATCTATGCATATGGGATTTGTAGCCCATTTTTGACGCTAATGAATTGTACCTTGATCTCTCTTTTGTTGTAAAAGCTTCAATGGACCAGTTACATATTTAAATTCAAATCAACCTCTATAGCACGGGCAAAATCTAAGAAAATAATCCGAGAAAATAGATATTTTGTATGACTAGTTCGAACAATAACAAAAAATCATATATTTGCAAGAACTATATGTAATTTGTTAACTTGTTAATTGGTGCAACGCATCATTTGGAATGTTTTTTATTCAACAACTGAGTATCTTCTCCTCTTGGATCTTTGAACTTATAATTAGAGTGGGAAAAATGGCACGGCGGAGCCGGTTCTGTCACGGAATGATACGGTAACGGCACGGACTGGCACGGCATGCGTGTCAGTTATGTGCCGTAACCATTCGCGTGTCGTATTCATCTTTTGAAACTTTGACACGGCACGGCACGTGAAAGATTTAGTCACGGCATATCACGCAGTCACGCGAGTTATGTATGATCACGGCACGTTAGGCACAGCGTGACCATTCGCGTGCCGTGATCACCCTTTGACATTTTGGTCACGGCACAGCACGTGAAAAATTAACTTGATCACGGCACGGCATGGCATGTTTTTTCCACTCTACTTATAATAGTGTGTAATTTCGCAATGGATTTTGAAGTGGAGAAGGCTAGTGTAGTGGGCCCCTATAGGTGTCAATTTCAAATTTCCATAAAAAAGCAAGTTGTTTTTTCTCTAATGGTGGGATGTCATTCATCATTTATGGGTGGTTATGATTATGAATATAATTAATTTTTTGGTTGTTTTGCTTTAAACTTTTGTCTGACCCATTTTGGTTAAGTTTTACATTAGAATAGAAATGTGTTTATTAGGCTGTTGGGGACAGCCACATCCTCATTAGATACTTCAGGTGAACAACCAAATAATTATAATGCAAAAAAGTTTCAGGTTTAAAAATTTAAAATATTCTAAAGAATAGAGATACCGGACGTATGGGAATTCATATCACCTAAAGTAACATAATATTTTTGTATATTTTTGTTTAGATCTGGATTGTCCAGATCTAATCCGCACGAATATTACAGGATCTGTATATTTCAGTTTGGTCCGAATTAGTCGGTCCATATCTAAACAAAAATACATGTTACCTCAGATGATATGGACTCGGCGTATGTATGTTACCTTTCCCTCTTATGTGCTGGTAAGAAGAGCATATGGTTGATTCTATGTTTACATGTTTCTATTGAACTAGTATGTTCCTGCAATACTTTCAACCATATTAAATTTTTTTGGGTACTTATTTAGTAAATAAAGGTATGTGTTTGTCGGACGGACAGAGTACCGTCAAATGATTAATTGGGAATAATCTTCTAATTAGTCGGAAAAATCCGTGACGGTTTGATCAGCGCCAACGACTAATCGGCCGATTAATCGATCTAAATGGATGTTTTTTACAATACTATTTAAAATATAGAGAATATGCTTTAAGATTCGTGTCAGATTAAAACATACTACTTCGATTAATTAACATCACTGTCACGTATTGCATTGTACCTGAATTCGAAGCAAAATGATGCCATTTGTTTTCATTTAATTTTCTTATACATTTATTGTCATTATTTCTACAGTAGTTCTGCCAAACGATGTCTTTGACATTTATTGTCATTGAAGTCGTGCCTAAAAAAAAAAAAAAAAACTTAAGGTTAGATGAATTGTTCGTCGTTTAATTATGATATAAATTCATTTTGATTCGTCATTTAATTTGTTTGCTCATCTATACAAAAAAAATATGTCTAAAGTTAAAATATTTAAATTGTTTGACGGATAAACAAATTCTAAATCGGTGTAACTTTGAAGAAAGTATTTAGACCTGTTCGGCTGCCAAGCGGGAATGAGAATGGGTTTGGGTTCGGATCTAATTTGAATGGCCGAAACATTGTGTGCGTGGGAAAATATTACCCACGGGCAAAGTTGCAGCCAAACAGGCCCTAAGTGTTTTAGTTCTAAAATATTACTACCATAACGTAATGAATTCCCATAAAAATTTGAATAAATGGTAGAATATGGGATGAGATAAACTGACAATCATGTCAACAAAAATCAATTTTTCTTTTTCTTTTGAGTTAACTAAAGGGCTTGAAATCTCATTTTTAAATCTGAGAGATGAAAATCCAAAATTGCAATGATAGATTAACTAATTATGACACTCAAATTGAACCTAAATTTGCAATGATATTGGGCTCTTTAACCGGTACAAATGTAAATATCTCCATTCCATTATTTAGCATGTTGATGTTCCTATCCGTCAACGGTTACGATTGAAAGATAAAAATTCGGATTTAATTTGAGCCCTTGAATCAAATAATCTATCTTCTTTTGATTAAATATCTATTTTAGGTGTAAAAGTATAAATTTAATTAAAAATATACTCGCCACACGTACAGCCACACGATACGTTACGGTTAAAATTAAATAGACTGCTTCTAGCGACTTTTTCTTTACCGCGTAACTAATCAGAACTTTTAGTGAAGAGAGGCTACGACCCTTCTTCTTCGAAGCGCTAGGAAAAGATGAGAGATCTACGATTACAGTTTTCTTGAAAAGAAAGCATGATTCTAAACTCACTCGTCGGAATTGAGGCTGCCTCATTTTTGCGCATTTTCCAATGATCTCTGCCCGCACCGTAGCAACTGAACTTTGTTCGACTCAAAATTGAATAGACTCCAGACTTTTTCTTTGTCGCATAACTGATCGGAACCAGAGGGGACGGAGTGAAGAGATGCTACGACCCTTCCTTCTTCTTTCTGTTCGGCTCTTCCTTTTTTTCGTTCTTATGCTGAGAAGTAAGATGAGAAAGCGTTCATCTCTTCTCCGACAAACTCACAATTTTGTCATTCTTCATCTGTAAGTTCCTAATTTTTGTATGTTTTGTAAATTTCGCTTATATATTTTTGCAAAAACTGAAACCCGAGATAGTGGCAAAGTTCCACTTTCACTCCTGTTACTGCTACATACGGTCACAATTTCATGGTAGTTAATTAGCAGTAGTTTGTATATCCTTTTCTTTTGCAACGAGGACATATTTCAAAATGACATATTATAAGAGAGATGAAAATTCAAATTGCAATGATAGCTTAACTTCTAATGGCTACCCTTCTCCGGCATGCCTCATCAATTCTGACTGTAAGTTCTAACCCAGGGTTCGAGATTTTCTTCGAAGATTTTACCTCGGCATTGGGGACAATGCACGGTTTAAACTTGGGGGAGGGGATTGAACCCTTGTATCTTAGGTTTTAGGGTCAATTTTTTTTAATTTTTAGGATATAACTAGGCTTTTACCTGACCACGAATAGGGTTTGCATGAATGAACTTAATTGATTAAAATAGCAAGCTTGTAAGGATGCTTTTTCTCAGTTATAGAAATAGAGTATTGCATGAATGAACTTAGTTGTTCGATATTGCATAAAGTATAGTTTAGATAAAGTCCTTACATGAAAACACACGAAATTTTTGAATTTTTTTTTCGAAATCATTACACTTATACAATTTTGTTGAGGCAATTCCGAAATGAAAAAGTAGCTTAGCCCTCCAAGACACTTGATTAAAATTTTAAACATGGAAAGACTAAGGCTAACAACATATTGATTGAAAAAAAAAAGAAATATTTTTGAAAGATGATTTTCCTTATGCGTTATGTAAGTACAAATTTCTTAAAGTTGGGAATATTTTCTAAACACATAATTTATAAATTGAGACCCCGATAATTTGGCAAAAATTATAAAAGATAATTTTTAGATATATATAAATCTAGAGATTGTGTGTATTCATAGTAGATGCAACTAGTACTAAAAGAAGACATAAAATGAGTCCTACCAAAAATTCAAAAATAATAATTATTATAAGAAGACGCAAAATAGGTCCCACCACCGTGTTTCAATTTGGGATTCGATGAAATCCTTAGGTGCATTCGGAACGCATAATCTCTTGTTTGTATCTATGGGCTAGAAGAATCACCCGATGAAATCCTAGATACATTCGGAAAGCAAAACCTCTCGTTTGTATCAATGCGCTAGAAGGGTAAAGCCAAATTGAGTAAGGTGTATTTACTTTCTTACATTTATTTTTATAAAAGTTGCATTATACTAACACACTTAGTCTATAAAATGCTTAGCTAAAAAAATGATCGAAAATTTAAAGGGATGAAAATGAGTATTGATTGATTTTAAGATTTCTTTTACCATGATGATGTTAAGACGGGTTGTCTTCAAAATATTTCAAAATAAAATCAAAGGGTTGTATATGCAAAGATTTCTATTTTCTAAAAGTTTCACCAAGTACAACTATTAGGAATTGAGTACACATTTTTGTATTAGGTTGATTGTTAGGAAATTTATCAATAATTTCAAAAATCTTGTTCAAGGGACAATTTTTAGTCAACCTATCTATTAGTCTTTTACTCGGTTTGTTCGAGGACGAATAAAAGTTTAAGCTTGGAGGTGTGATGAAGCCAAAACATATAGTAAAAATCATTATCTTTTCTTCCAAAAAATAACAAAAAGCGAATGCAAAATAGTCATTTTACCGATTTATTTACCACAAACGTGTTTTTAGGTCTTTTTGGCAGGTTTTTGAGAAAGTTGTGTATTTAGGGCAAAACAGAGCAAAAGTGTCATATTAAGGCGATTTCTGAATAAGACGTCAAAATGGGACATTACATGGAGCATGCAACATCTCACACGAAGTGAACAACATGCGAAATGGCAAAAATAAAAGAAAATCGGCTAACTCAGGAATCCCTGCGGCCTCCTCTATGCCGCACGATCCGTGGATTGTCCTAAAAGTTGTCAATTTCCTGATGGTCCTTACAGAAGAATGCGAATTTCTAATGGGCCTTCTAGAAGAATGTGTTTTCTTAAGAGCCAAGCTATTTTTAGCTTCATCTATCCAATCATGGATGGACCTCACGTCCCCCACTTCTTCCACTACTCCATCTCTCATTTAGGAAGGCTATAAATACCCATCTTGTAAGATGATTCAGTGTGCGTATTTAATTGTGTTAAGTCCAAAATAGTAGACTAGCAATTCTCATTTTTAGATTAGGTTAGAGAGTTACTTAGAGAGAGAAGGGTAGCCATTAGAAGTCAAGAAAGAGAAAAATGCGTCATCTAAGGAGGCAGAGGTTCTTCCATCTCCAATTTGGTTGTAATTTATGTTCTCCTTATTTTATTTGTTTCATTTTGCCATGGCCATGAAAAACTAAACTTCTCATCTCTAGGGTGAGAGTTGTACTTGAATTCTTAATTAATATTTTAGTATATGTTTCTGTTTTGTTTATGTTGTGGTTTGAGTTTCCTTTGCCTTTAAAATTCTATTTTATTGTATCATTGTATACATAGTTCTGTCTACTATATGCCAATGATCTCCACATACCAATTGGTGTTAAGTCATTGCATCATTGTGTGAGAAAGATAATGCTAAGTACTTTAAACACTTCGACTAACGAGGCTTGGCAGCGGTTCAAAGACTAGGATTAGAACCCAGTGTGCTCCATTGACAGGATAACGTAAATTGCACTTTAAAACATTAGAAAACACTTAGATTAAGTATGATCTTTTCAACTACAGGGTAGTATAGGAAAATAATATAATTCCGTACCTAAAATACTTTAGCATTGGTAACCGAAAAGCTGATCGCAAGATCGAAAAACCTTTCAAATCGCATAAACAAACACCTAGCACGCCCTGCGGGTAGTGACAGTGCCGTATGCGGGGTAGCTGTGGGGCAATCTAGGTCGCATGCGACGTAGAGAGACGTCGAAACTTGTACTTACAAGATCAAGAAGGACAGAAAACCTGAACCCTAGAGGCTCTCTATCTACTGTTTAACCTTTACCTTAATTGCAATTATCACCACCGCCTCAAACTTTCAAAAAAATTCAATAACCTAGACTAGTGAAAATTATTTAAAATCTAATACACTATCTCTGTGGATCGACACCCCAATCATATTACATGATAGGATCATACGCTTGTGATCTGATTGTAAGTAGAAATTAGGGTTTATAAATCTTTAAAAATAGTAGTACCATTCTGGTTTATCATATATTTAATCAGTTTTTTTCATTTGTTGTTGTTTCTTTTATTATTTAAAGTTAGCATTTGCTAACAATTGTATTAAAAAACTATAAAACTTTTTACAACTCCACACAACCTGTCTCTTATATACTATGTTAAATTAAAAATAAAGTTTAATGTTATTTATTATCTGTTTTTCTGTGCAATTTTAATATTTAATCTTATATTATGTCTCTGTTGCAACGCACGGATACCATACTAGTATTTGAATTATTTACCTCCATTGAAAATATTATGCCTCCGTCTCTGGCAAATAAAACAGAACTTTTAATTTTTACGATTGCTCAAAGAATGACCAATTGATTCTCAATTTATATCAGTTAACACATTAATTACATATCAAGCGATCGAAAAATATATCTATAAGTTAAAAAAAAATCTATAAGTTACGAAAGCTGTCAAATAAGTATTGTTTTCTAAACTTTGAAGGCACAACAATGAGAATTTACATACAACTGAAGAATGAACTAATCAGGGGCGGAAGTATCTATTCATGAAAGGGTGCTAAATCCCTCTCGTAAATAATTTTTTATGAATAACCTTCGAAATTTTATAATTATAGAAAAATTATTAGTGTTAATTTTTCTAATAAAATGAAATTACTTAATATTTATTCACTCAGTCTCTTCATTCTCAATTTTTTTATTCCACAACCAGAACCAATATAATCTTGTTTTATAAAACTTCAAGTTGCAAAGTAGTAAGAGAAGCTCGAACTCGCTACCAATCTAACCTTTCTTTAATATTAATTTTCCCACAAGAGTTAAAATAGTGTAGGAGAAAAAATGAGATATCTTCATGAACTCAAGTACAGATTCTCCTCTAATGAATGACTAAAGAAACTTTCAGTATCTTAATACCGTATCTTTAAGATTATTAAGCTAAATCTACTGGTATAACCACTTTGTCAGCATGTATATTTATAATGCGCCTGATGCACCACCCGAAATAAATGAAATGAAATCCATGCTGCGGTAATCATATCGGGATCTTAATTGTACAAAAATGTAGTTCAGGTGTGTCAGTTTTTGTCCTTTACTCTTGTATTCACGTCACATCACCACTAAAACGCCGCACAGTATTTTTTTTTTTAAGAAAAAGAGAATATTATAAATCCACTTTTGTGTATTTGTAAAGCTAACATTAGAATATAGCAAAGGGGAGGTCATGTGGGGTCCGGATCCTCTAAAGTAACTCAATCTTTGAATTTTGAATCGAGACTGTTTGATTCGAATTTGTTTTTTTTTTTTTGATAAAAGGCACAAAGGCCCATTTCATTATGGATGAAATCAAGTTAAATTACAGCAAAACAGAAAATAGTATCGAAAGCCTAAGGAAAGAGATAAATCTCTAACACCGAGCAAAACACAAAAGCTCGGCGTTTGAGAAGCCACCATATCACAGTTAAAGAAAACCGACAAACTAAAACTAAGCCACATATGCGATTCGAATTTGTTATCGGGATGTGTGCGCTTACTTTGGGGATGAATTTTTGTGGATTCGAATCGAACGGTCTCGATCTAAAATCCAAAAATTAGGTTACTTCATTGGATCCGAATTCGGTCAAGTGACCCCAAAAAGTGGGTCGGATCACAATTTTATTGGAAAGCTTTTTTAGTTCTTTCCTCTTTGAATTTTCAAAATTTTCCTTTCCTTTTGTTTTTCTCAAGACATCATTGGAGATTCACGTTTGATAAGATTTTTAAATTTAAGTTGGGAAAGTTTGTATCAACAATCACAACTCCATCACATATCCGGTGGACATCAGATCAAATTTAATCTCATGCCGGAACAAAACCGTTCAGATTCGTACAAATTATGTGAGCACGATTTTTAATATTCCTAAATGCGAATCAAATGGTTTCAACGCACACATTAGATCAAGTGCCATTTTGATAGTCGTATTTAGAAGGGGGAATTTCACGTATACCCCTCAAAAACATCAAAATTACGTATTTTCCCCTCTAAACTTCATAACATCATATTTACCCTTCTAAACTTCAAAAACTCACACATTTATCCATTTATTGTCTTTTCTATTAAAACTCATTTTAAATTTATGAAATGTCTATTTTACTCTTTGTATATAACTTAGGAACAGACCTTACAACCCGTAGGTGTTTAGATTACTTAAAATTTGAAACATTTGAGTACATCAGACCTTATAGCAAAATAATAGAAAACAACTAACATGAAAAGTTCAGTTTAAATTACATAATCATCATAAAGAATACTAATTTAAACTAAAATAAGTGTGGCCAATCTCCATTTCAATGTTTAGGCCATCAGTGATGGTACTGGGGCTATCAATACCAGTACCAGTAACCTCCTTTTGAGCAGTCTGTACAGATGTTCGCGTCCAAATGGCCAGTCGATGAGGTGTTTGCAACGCTTCTCGTGGCACATGCCAGATATGCAGCCGGCTCTGATTGGATTAGTATATTTGCACACACCTCACCACTGTTTAAATATACTTGTTCTTGTAAGATCCAACAGAGTATGTGTTATGTCTTAGACGTAATGAAGCAACAAAGAACACGAATTGAACATGAATAGTGAAGAAATAGAATCAATTTAATTGAAATTCAAAGAAATGGGATACCACGGCCTTAGGCCAAACCTTATTTCAAACTACAACAAAACAATATAATAGTCTGATTTGAATCCATAAATCTATTTGCCATTTATAGGCGAAGCTAATACCAAAGAAATTATCTAAAATCACTATGTAGATTGCTGTATTCGTTCTACGGACCACACATCATCCTCCAGGTCAGACTTTGGCCCAACAACTTTTTTGGATAATTTTATCATTTTGTCTCCAGTTCGTGAGTCGTGACTTCATTACTGAACTCAGCTGATCCACACGTCAGCGTTCGTAACCTTCCTACAGTCATGGGCACATCATTAAAAGAGGGGCCCAGTCGAAGTGTTATGTCTTTTAAATAATTTCCTGAGCGTGCATCTGCCCCGCCTGCCCAAGAGCTTGTCTCTTTCAATCAGAACTTTGACGGAGTGAAATCAGAGCCTAAATGGGTCGATCGCAACCCGGGTCGTGACAGATATGCCACTGATCTTATCAGAAACATGTATTCAGACAAACCCAACCCAATAGAGCTTGGTGATAGCTTCTATTTGAGACATGGGCTGATCAATTCAATGGCTTATGCTTCTGTTCTGACGTGTTAAGAGAAATACCTGTGACTGTGAGAATACTTGAGATATTTTATTATTAGTTTTTGAGAAATAAATTTCCTTTTGGACGAAGCTCCTCAGGGAGAGGTCCATCAGAGTAGCAAACGAACTTAACAAACACATTAGTTGCATACATTAGCAACTGCAATGAAAAAAGCTTTCCAAGAGGTCTGTTCCTGAGTTACATACAAAGGGTAAAATAGGTATTTTATAAATTTGAAATGACTTTCAATAAAAAAATAATAAGATGGGTAAATCCCTGAATTTTTTAAATTTAGAAGGGTAAATATGATATTATGAAGTTTAGAGGGGTAAATACGTCATTTTGATGTTTTTGAGGGGTATACATGAAATTCCCCCTATTTTTTTTTTTTTTGAAAGAGGCCAAGGCCCATTTTCATATTACTGAAAACCAAATAATTACAATCAAGATTCAAAGTGAGTCGCTTGCAACACCCATGCAACAACAAGTACTAGAAGCAACCAGATAATAATAAAGCCAACTTTTAGTTACAGCTAATGACCAAAAGAATTCTAGATTAGCTAGTACTAAGCCACAAAATAATGGGTTGAGGGTATTGTTCGCGCGAAAGCGCAACGCAAGTTTCGGTACGCTTGAGGGCGTACCTTTTAAAACCGCGCTTACACTTCACGAGTAAGGGTTGCAAGTGCACAACCCCTATCGAGTAATATAATCGGGTATCGATCCACAGGGACGGGCAATTGTTAGGTTAGAATCCACCGAACTCAATTAAAAACTAGAAGTGAGAAAGATTGGGTTTGGTATTTAAGTTCCTAAAAGATCAATTCAAACAAATTGAACAATGCAAACAGATGTAATAAAGTGCTAGAAGAAATGTAAACTGTGTTTTGATTATGGATAAAAGGAGTTTCCAGGGTTTCAGACTTCATCTGTGATCTGCCTCTAGTGGTACGGCCCGTACCAAGTTGGTACGGCTAGACCGTACTCCACTTGGTAAGGCAAGGCCTCACCACTCTGGTAAGACCCGTACTGGCTTGCCAGAACAGAGCTTACCAGTTCGAGTTGATGCATTTCTTGCTGGTACCTTGTGCTAAACTCTTTAGAAAGGTTCAATTGACCATACCTAAGGTTCCTAAGCCTCAACTCTCGTGTGTTGGATCAAGATCTAGGTTGGAATGCAATTGATTGCCTTTTAGGGATTTCTACACCTCAATTTTCATGTGTTGGTACAGATCTACCCTAGCTGGTTGATTGGAGACCTAAGGTACCCTCTAATATGTCAATTAGAGGGGAATTCAACCTCTCGGCTTCAATTCGAACAAGTCTACCCTAAACAATTGATTTGGTTGAGAGATTGAGATGATCACATGACCTTGATAGGTTTGATCTAGACCTAGATGTTCACCATACACAATTACAGCAATCAAAGCAAGAGATAGCAAAGAAATCACAATCAATCAATCAAAAGAGTTCATACAAGATACAAGTCACAGAAAGTCAAAGCAAATCAAGAATCCATCTCTAAACCCTAGAAACTAAAGTAACTACTCACAGCACATGATCTGATCTAATAATACAATAAAAGGGATAAAGAAAGCCATGGATCGAAGGGATCGAGTGGAGGAAGCTTGATCCGTCGAGTTTCGCCTCTTCCTCTTCCTTCCTTCTTGCTCCTAGCTCCTCAGCTCTCTTTCTCTCTCATGTGCTCTCAAATAGATCTGGAATGAATAGCTTGCGAAATTGGAGAGCTCCCCGCCTTAAATAGCCTCTGCCAAGATTTGAATCTGTCAGGCCGCCTTTAGGTACGGCCCGTACCAGGCGTGATGAGCTGAAATCGGCTAAGTCTGGTGAGACCCGTACCAAGCCTGGTAAGGGTCGTACCTCATCATCCAAATCGCCGTTTCTTCGTGTGTTTTGCTCCAAACCTGCAGAAAACAAACAAACACTCAGCAGTACCAAATTCTAAAGATATATTAATGAAATGCACATGATTCTGGTGAATTAGGGCACGAATCTGGTACTAAAACAGGCCTAAAATAGACTAAATATGCGAGGTATCAGGTATATATGTCTAACGGCAAAAAGGTGGATTGAGACTTCTGCATAGTCAGCTAAGGGGATCGGCCAGAGGGAGCTGGAGGCTGGTACACCACCATCTCCAAGGGCATGTAATGGGCAAGGGGGATGACATCTTCTATGATAGGCATCCACTCTTCAGCAGCATCTTTGAGCTTCTTCTTCATGGCCCCGGACCAGTAAACAATCAAAAATTTAATGAGTAAAATGAGATTTCCAGCAAAGGAAAGGGAACAGTCATTGAAGCACATTTCATTCCTGTGTTTCCATAATGACGAAATTCCCCCTATTTAGAACAACCAAAATAATTAAATTCTTCGCATTCAAACAGATCAGATTGCTTCGTGATTCTTTTTACAAAGCGCGGCCTCGTAAAGCCCACCTAACAATTGGAACGTACAATTGTTTTTGGATCCAACAGTACCATCTTTTTATGGTTGCACTTTGCAGGCTTCTCAAATTTTAGGAATATATGTCTTTCATTGGACATTGCTTTGAAGATTCAACTGAGATGAATTAATGCCGATTTTTTTATTAATAGAAAAATAAATAAAATAATATAGAAAAAGAGTTATGTGAAATTTTGAAATATAAGAAGAACGGGATAATTTATCTCGTCCGATAATTTAGACAGTAATCTTCTGAACTCTCTAATTAACTAAACAGACAAAAAAAAAAATTGTACGGGACAAACCATCCCGTCCAGTCCAAACCCACACAAAAAAGCAAAAAAGAAAAAAGAAAAACCATGGATGGATTAATGCATCCCGTCCAGACGTCCCTTCTACATAAAGCCGAAATTTTTATTAATATCCAAAAAAAAATTAAATTTCAAAATCTAAATCCCATGCAGAGGAATTCGAAATCTATCCAAACTGTAAATTTTTTCTGCGGTAATTCAGTCTAAAACTGCAAAAAAAAATTGAAACAAATTTTTTGTCACACACATTTCTGACACATTTTTTTGTTTTTACAGAAATAAAATAATTCAAATATTTGTTTTATTTACTTAGAAGTGACTTTTGAACCGGGATCAATAACTCAAATTCAAAATATTTTTTTTTTTTCCAATAACACACAAATAAATATTTAATTTTTCTTACAGCCGCAAAATATATGGCTTGAAAAATGTTAATCCAGGTTATGTGTCCCAGTCTTTCTAATAAATCAAATTATATAGTATTTCATCTATTTAAAAAAAATATATAAAATATATAAAATATTACTAATGTTTCAATACATAAAACAAATAAATTATAAACATTTCTGTTTAATTAAAAAAACTTAAAACCACAAAAATTTGTTTTGCGGTTTTGGACAGAATTACTGCAGAATTTTTTTGCGATTTAAACAGATTTCAAAATTTCTCTGCATAGTGTAGATTAAGAATTTAATATTTTTTTTTGGATATTAATAAAAATTTCGGTACATAAAATGAAAATTAGAGCCTTCATGTTCAGCCATCAATAATTCATTATAACATAAAGGATTTTTTTTGTTGTGTCTGTTTAGTTAATAGAGAGTTTGGGAGATTATTTTTTAAATTATCCAGACGCGGTAGACGGAATAAACCCTCCAGTTCTTCCTATATTTTGAAATTTCACGAAAAACTAACCCTTTGTCTATATTTTATTTATTTATTTTTCTATTAATGAAAAAATCGGAAATTAATGCTACCTTCCCAAATTTCCAGAAATATCTTAAACTTTTGAGAAATTTGGATATATATACCCATCACAACTTCGTTAATTAGAAATTTAGCCATCCAAAATTGAAAATTAAATATTTACCCATCTAAATATAACCTATTTACAAATATACCCATGTTCAAATTTTTTCACTAAAAAATATAAATCAATATCATAAATATTTAATGACAATTCGTCCTCCCTGGCAGTATTTCCTCAAACTATCCTCGCATGTATGGCGATCCTCTTCCACCCAGCACCCTTCCCGCTGGATTCCTGTCCCCCAGTCCGCATACCATGGGTACGTTTTTAAATATTATAGAGGAAGCGATTTGTCCCGATCTCTTAAAACGGCGCACGATTAAATCAGACGAAAGTGATTCCATTTGATTAAAGCAGATCGGACGGTCCCTTCCTCTCACCTACCTCACTTTACCCGACGATCAGACCAAATGACCTCATTACAGAGAGTTGAGTAACTCGCAAAAAGAAAAAAGTGTAAATACAGCCTCACTCATAACAGATGAAAAAGATCAAATACTTTCACCAATCATTTACAGACTGAAAAAGATCAAATACCAAATTTTTTTGAAATTTCATAAACGACATCAAATACCAATTTTTTTTATTTTTTTTTTAGATTATGGCAACAACTGCCAAGAAAAGCATTAAATCAAAAAGTAATAAACGCCAATTACATCCATCCATCCATTCCTGACTCTTACTCCTACAGACAAGAAAAAAATAAAAGAAACCAAAACAAACAGTGAAGCAAAAAAAAAAACTGGGTTGGATACTAGTACATCAGCAACACCCTGTCAGTACCACCTGGTACCTTTCCTATACTGGTATTTTATTTGGGTCAGGCAACAGATTCGCCACACCAAAATATTGCTGATGCAAATTATCGCAATGCACTCTTAATCTCTATGAAATTCATTTACATATTTACCAAACAAACAAATCTCCAATTAAAAAAAATTATACAAGGCCATAACAGAAAAGGCCAACAAGATTGATAATATCTAACAATGTGTAAAGGGGAACAAAACAAGTATTTTTTTTTTGAATTGGAACCCGTAGGCCTAATTTTAATTAAACATAAATACCAGTACATGTACATTAAAGGTCCATTCTACCTTACTCTAGCTTACATCAATCCTAACACTAATGATAAATAAAACAGCTACTGTCTTGATTAAAATCAACATCACAAGAAAAGAAAAATAACATTTGTCTTTAGACCAGATTTCCATAATTGCCCCTGTGATTTGTTTGCTCTGCGTACCAGTCCAATTTGCTTTCCGATCTTTTGCTAATTCTGGGTTGGAATTGAGTAGACAGGGGTATAATAAGGAAAATTTGCTAATTCTGGGTTGGAATGGCTTCTGACAGAGGAGGGTCGTGAGGGATGGATGAGGGTACTGTCGCGTAGGATGGAGGAGTATCGCGTGGGAAGAGAAAGGGTGAGGCAGGATGGGAATCGCATGAGATGGAGGAGGCTTGCACGGGATGGAAGGGATTGCGTGCTAGGAGAGGAAGGGTCGGAAGCATAGTGACAAATCAAATGTTTGGGAAAGGTTTGGCGAGGTCAAAAATTCGTGATTCGTGTATAATTCGGGTATAATTCGGAAATGATTCGGTATAACAAGAAAGCAAAAAAAAAAAAAATAATAATAATTTTTTTTCGCGTTTTTATCGCGAATAATTTGTAATTCGCGAATAAAACGTATTATACGTTTTTTTGCGTTTTATTCGGAGTTCGGGTCGGTAATGTTAAAAAAACGTTTAATACGTGAATTATTCGCGTTTTATACGCGAGTCTTGTCACTATGGTCGGAAGGATCAAGCGGGAAATGGAGTAGGAAACGGAGGTTTTAGCGCTCAATCCTCAGGGCTAAAATGGTCTCTTAAATATTTTATGAATATTAATTTATATTTTTTAGTGAAAAAATTTGAAAATGGGTATATTAATAAATAGGTTATGTTTTGATGGATAAATATCTAATTTTCAATTTTCAATGGGTAAATATCTAATTAAAGAAGTTGTGATGGGTAATCCAAATTTCTCTAAACTTTTTTACAACTTTTATCTTATATTTTTTACTATTCTAAGATTGCAGTCAAAAGAATAATAGATATTATGGATCCAATTTACTGGAATTATTAACCCAAATCCATAAAATCTACAAGACCGCTAAATATGAAGTTCTTTCTATTATACTAAAGGATCAGTAGATATGAAACTATACAACATCATATCCCTGACCTTACCTTTGTGAATCTTGTACCTTCTCAAAACACCATCTTTTGTAAATCCAGACTTCTCTAAGACCCTCTGTGACCCCACATTTTCCACATCAACCAATGCTTCGACTCTCTCTAAATCCTCGAAGTCTCTGAAAACTGTTCCCAGCATCGACTTGACTGACTTTGTAACAATTCCCTTCCCCCAGTACTGCCAAGCCAGTACGTATCCTAGCCGACCACGGCACCGATCCTCACCTTTGTAGGGTGCCACCTATTAATTAAAATGATTATTTGTTAAATTAGGTGTAAATTATCTCAACGGGTTGCTGTTATCTAGAGAATAATTTCAGCAGTCTCTTTATGTATCACTATTCACCAAGGACCAACATCTACAATAATGCCAGTATAGCTTATCATAGTGCTACTCTGAATTTCTAATCAGGCTCGCTATATTTTTTTCATATATACATTTCCATTTCTTACTTTTTAAAGTTGTTTGTTTTAATTACACGTTTAGGGTTGAACATTATGTTTTGGTCATAGTTCAAGATAAATTATTCACAAATTTGAGAGTAACTAAAGATGGAAAAATATGCGATGCCCCGACTTTAGCCCGCAAGTGCGCATGGAAATAAACCGGTTATTCCGATTCCAACTGTTGATATTCATTGAGATTCGCGCATGTAAAAAGTTCTTCGTCGAGATTTGTGCATAAAAAATTTGAACGATTGGGACCGGAATAACAGGTTTATGTTATTCCTTTGAAATAGCATCAGATTTATTTTCAGGTGTGCCTAATATCCATGCTGGGTGGGGCCCACTGTCAATGAAAGTAGGTAAAACTTGGGAAGGGAGTCCATATGAGGGTGTTTGCCAAGTTGGGTATGACTAAATTTTAAGCTCCGTTAAGGAAGAGGTGTTTGTCAACAAAAAGTTAAGAAAGTGGATGCTTAGATTTCTTAAGAAGCCTCAAATACTTAAGTCGTATAGAATGACTCCTTAAAATTTTAGATAAACTTCAAAATATGGACAAAAGGAAGCTTAAGAAAGTGATTTTAAGTTTTACAAATGAGCAAGTGTTTAGCAAGCTTAAGACTCCTTAGTCTTCTAAGAAGCTCTGAGGAGCCATCAAGAGGGTGTGCCGAATACTACCTATACTCTTAGGTAAGAGAATATTCATGTTTAGATCCGGACTGTCTAATCAAAATACAAGCCAGTCCGGTCTGAGTTGAAATACACTTCCTTTAATATTTGTGTGGATTCTTATCGGACGGTCCGGATCTAAACATAAATATGCTGTTGTTAGGTGATATGAATTCTTGGGGTGGGGTGGGAGGGGGCAAATCATGGCGCACTAGCTCTAATCCAATAGAGGTGGTTCGGTAAGAGAGGAGGGCTAAATTTTAGCTAGGCCTAACGAATTGATGTTCGGTAAACCTGGATTAAGAAATGTGCTAAGAAGGTAAGAAAAAGGTAATAAGTAGGCTTAATTCAAGATAAATGGTATCATAAGAATCTGAGCAAGAGAGACTTAAAGCTTAGAAATTTGAGAAAAAAAAAAAGGAAAACTTAACCATGTAGACTGAATGAGGGCCAATTGACTTCAATTTTTAAAATATTTTGTATTTATGTATAATTTTATGTATAATAATATCACGGGTACTGTAAAATTAATTTTCATTCTTGGCATGAAAATTTTATATAATTGATTACATTTATGTTTGACCTTTATAGTTTGAAAGCTGATTCCGCTCATGCTTATTAAAGAAATGTTGTTCGGTGGGATTAAGAGATCAAAAAAGAGTCTAAAAACTCTTAAAAACCTACAGGACTCCTCGCCGAACAACACCACCAGATAGATAAGAGTTAGCCACAGCCACAGGTGACTGATTGCTTTAGATATTCAGGGAGAAATCAAGTTGTAGCTGTCCCTAGTTAGAAATTATATCTCATCTAATCTCCAGTTCGAACAACAACGAACCGACCATTCGTTCTTGTATCTGGATTTTCTAAAGGAAGGTCAACATGATTAGGTTTAATCGGAATTACTAGCTAATCTGACCTTGAATTCAAACAATAACGGAGCCATCTGTTTGTTCTTAAAATGTCATAGGCAATAAGTATCACCGCCCCTCTAATTTCTAATTTCTAAAACTCTTCTACTCTCTAATAAAACCAGCAAAATTAGACAATTGGAAAGCTCAAACTAAAGAAAATGTCAGAAGCAGTTTGAGCAAATACAAAGTACCGAGATAGCGCCGACCGGGTGGCCGCAGTAGCAGATGGCACGCATCCAGGGGCGGGGCAACATATCGCTCTTCATGTAATTGAGGAAATCTTCTTTGCTGGTGAAAGTGTCCCAGTGGAGCCATGTGTTGACCCGGTCGTCAGAGGCCCACACGTAGAAGTCATCCAGGTCAGCCAGGTCGATTGGCCGGAGCGTCACCTCAGGATCCATTTCTCTTTTGTCAAGGCTCTTCTCTGGGGTTGTCAGTTGTTTTTTTTGCAAGTGAGATGGTGAGATTTACCTTCAGAAAAGAGATATGTTGTCAGTTGATACACGTTACACAGTACTAGCACCGTGCTTCACAGTACTAGCCAGGTGCCGTGCTTCACAGTACCAACAGTATCAGCACAGCACCTAGCTTCACAGTACTAGCCAGGTCGATTGACCGACTCATGTGTCATGTAACGTGTTTCCCTTCAACAAAAAATACATCACAATAAATGATCCGATCACATCACGTGACCAATAATTTTTTTAATATAATTTTTTTTATTTTAATTTATTATGCAATAGTTTCTTAATTTTTAGTTTTTTCTTTACCTAACTTAAATAGAAAAAAATAATTAAACATGGCCAGTTACATCACGTTACGGTGTGATCACATGTAACGTAATAGTTCTCTATTATTTTAGTCACGTCACGCGAAAAAAGCTTTTGGTCACGTGATGTGATCAAGCCACAGCGGATTCGTTGCGTCACGTTTTTCCTTCACTAACTATTAGCCTTGTAGACAACGGCGGATCTAGAGAGGCTTAGGGGTAGGCATTTGCCTACCTCTGGATTTAAATTTTTTGTTAGATCTAGTAGTAAATTAAACTTGTGCCTACCCTTGGTTCACGTGTCATGCTATGACCAAGTCAGATTTTTACATGTCATGCTGTACCGTAATCAAATTTGGAAGGATGGTCACGGCACGTTAGTGACCTTTGACTACATGCGACCGGTTTGTCACGTTTGGTCATATTTAACTATTTTTTCATAATTTAGATTAATTTATTCAAGATTCACCACTTGATCAAGATTTAACGGTCCAAATTACACGTGACTCACGTGACCACGTGCCGTGGAGTGATTAAATCTTTTGCATGACGCGTCGTGCCAAATTTTTGAAAGATGGTCATGTCACACAAATGGTCACGGCACGGGACATGTGAGTCACGACACGTGACCGACACACGTGTCGTGCCGTGACCAAAACGTACCGTGCCGTGACTTATCCAGTCAAGCCATGACTTTTTAAATTCCTGTTCGCTACTCCGCTCTTATTCATCAGAAAAAAATTGTACTATTGTCAATAGTTTGTGCTTACTTCTGACTGAAATTCTGAATCCGCCACTGCTGCTTGTAGAGTTTATATATACGGCTTGTAATTTCACCGTAAAGGATACAACTTGATTATAAAGAGCAATAATTTCAAATTAAGATGTTATCCGAGCTGGTTTGAAACACGTACTAGTTCCGTACCAGTAACATCTATCAGCAACATTTTATTAACAAAACTGACTCAAAATCAAAGCTCTGCCAGGAACGATTAGGTTCAAAGTGGTGCCAGCAATCAAGAAACACAAGTGGTAGCTGACCACCTGACCCTAATCCAACACATAGCCTCACACGGCTTTGCTCAACGAGAAAATTATCAATGTTGAGCTAGATCTGCAACAATCTCTCTCATCGGAAGAGGCAAAATTGATTTCATAAATAGTGAAGTTACATCCCCAAACAAAGCCTGCCCTAAATTTGGAGAATGGAACATGACAGATAGCTTGGTATTTGTCATGGCTACTCAATTCGATTGAACCATCAATTTTGATAAAGCTCTTTTTATGGAATTATGAAATTCCTTTAAAAGATATGTATGGTAATTAAAATAATAGTCTCATATCTTCAAATAAAAACAATAATTATCACAAATTACACAAGGTGAGAAATCGGTCATTCAACATAATCAGTAAAGTGTAAATGGAATGAACTCACTGTTTATCAACCACCAACAATAGACCTCAATGAAATTTAACAAAGAACTGAGCATGACATTTTGTTCAGTTTCTCTCCGCCTTGGATTCTTTTTATGAGGCCGCGGGAAGCCGAATTTTGGTGGCCACCGAATTACTTTTCTTGGCAAGTGTTTTAGCAATTGTACAGAGAGAAGAAACAAGAAGGACGACAATGAACAAAGAAAAAGAGAAAGAAATTGAGAGAATGTCCTTGGTCACTAACCGGAATCAGACTAGCACAGACAATCGAGACTCGAGAGAGAGAGGGAGAAGTGGCAAGCAAACTCTCAAGTGTACACATTAATCACAACGGACACGAGAAGGAAGGCTGCTGATTTCTTCATCCCCAACTCAGGCCAGCTCGGAAGAAAAAAAATGGCGACACCACAGGCGTCTAATTACACTAATGAAGGGGATCATAAAAAAAAAAAAAAATCAAATTCAGGGTCCGGATTGGAACAATTCATTGGGTCATCATTGTGACATCGCTTTGAACAATTTAACTGAGATGAATTTCTGCTGCCTTTCCAAATTCCAGGAACTTCTTAAACTCTTTCAGATATCTTATAATTTTAATATTCTAACATGAAGACAAAGGATATCAGATTAATTTATCATGTATCCTTGCCATACTACACACATATCTTTATCAAATTTGTACATAAATAAAAATTATTTTTTCTTCAAGAGCTCAGCATTCCTGAGTAGAACAATTTCCAATTAGAAATCAAAACTACAAATACACCCAAATCCGCAAAATCTACGTGACAGCCAAATATAAACTTGCTCCTATCATTCTAAAGGATAAGGATTTATGAAACTATACAAAACCATATCCTTGACCTTTCCTTTGTGAATCCAATACCTTCTCAAAACACCATCTTTTGAAAACCCAGATTTCTCTAAAACCTTTTGTGATCCTACATTCTCCACATCAACCAATGCTTCGACTCTCTCTAAATCCTCGTCGTCTCTGAAAACTTGTCCCAGCACCAACTTCACTGCCTTTGTTGCAATCCCCTTCCCCCAGTACTGTGAAGCTAGTACGTACCCTAGCTCAGCACGGCACCTGTCCGCACCTGTATAGGGTGTCACCTAAAAATTAAAGTGATATTTGTTAATTGTGTAAAATTGTAAATTATCTCAATGTTTGCTCAATTTTAAGGTGGTGGTGAAAAATGATAGGAAAAATATGTGATACATGACTTTAGCCTATCTGAGCGCACTATTTCTAATACCAGATAGATAAGAGTTAGACACAGGTGACTGTTGTCTTTAGTTTCAGGGGAGTACATCAAGTTGAATTTGTCCCTAATTAGAACTTATAGCTCATCTAATCACCAGTTTAAACTTTAAACAACAACTGAACCAATCATTTGTTCTTAAAAAGGTATCTGAATTTTCTAAAGAAAGATCAACATAAAATATGTTTAATCGCAATTTGTAGTAAATCTGACATTGAATTCAAACAACAACCGAGCCATCCGATTGCTCTTAAAATGTCAACTGGCCAAAATGGGTATCACAGCTCTTCTAATTTCTAATTTCTAATTTCTAAAAACATCAGCTATATTATACTATCTATAGCGTTGTTCATTGTTTGGATCCTCACTTAATCGCTTTAATTTTGGTTTTATTCTGAAAATCTAAGCTCAAACTAGAGAAAATGTCAGAAGCAGTCAGAGCAAATAGAAAGTACCGAGATGGCGCCGACTGGGCGGCCGTGGTAGCAGATGGCACGCATCCAGGGGTGGTTCAACACATCGCTCTTCATGTAATTGAGGAGATCTTCTTTGCTGGTGTAAGTGTCCCACCGGCACCACGCGCTGACCTGGTCGTCGGAGGCCCACACGTAGAAGTCGTCCAGATCAGCCAGGTCGAATCGCCGGAGCGTCACCTCTGGATCCATTTCTTTTGTAATTTTTGGGTTTGTCAGTTGTGTTTTGCAAGTGAGATGGTCTGAGATTTTGCCTGCTCAGTTGAAACTTGAAACGGAGGAAAGGAGTACTTTTTTTATTAATTGATGATGATTGTGCTTTTGGTTTATCCTTTGGTCAACAAAGTCGGGAATTTAAAAAAATTAAAATAAAAAATAAAGTCGCGAATTCATAATGCCAAAGGTAAACAGAGTATTTATGTTTAGATCCGGATCGTCCGATCAGAATTCGCACGAATATATAAGGAACCCGTGCATTCTACCTCAGATCCTGATTGGTCCGGATTCTAATCAGACAGTCAAGACCTAAACAAAAATATTCTGTTACCTCAGAGATATGGATTCATCAGTAGGCTTATTGATTGGGGTCGGCGTTGTTTCCTCTTCGGATGTCCGGATCTCAGAATTCATATCACCGACGGTACCGTAAAGGGAATCTTTTACAATTACTTGATCTAGACCGCTCTTTTTAACTTTACACGAATCTCAAAGCCCAACAATACTGCCCCGTGCGCTAGCCCGAATCTCAAACCGGCTGAGAATTAATCTCAAACCGTAAATAGCTAACTGTAAAAGGGAATCTTTTACGGTACCGTCGAGGATATGGATTCCGGATTTCATTGATTGGTCTCAGGTGTCGTGGACCGTCTATTTTTTGAGATGGAACGAAGAATGACCTCAATACAGATTAATATTATATGCATTCTTTCACTGAGAAGACACACTGACAAACAGTAGTCATCACTAGCTGATGTGAACTGGACGGCTTAGATATTTGTGGCAGGGGCGGATGTAGAATTTCTATCGGGAAGAGGCAGAAATCGGATTAAAATAATTTATTAGGTTAAAACTCATTAACTAATTGAGTACTAGATAAAAAAAATAATTAACATAATAAGAAACAATAAAAATAGTAGTATTACATAATAAAAAACAACAAAATAAATCATTTTACGTATTAAAAAACAACAAAGTTGGTCCGGATCTGTAAATTTCTATAAATTTTTTATAAAAACAATAAAGTTTCTCAATAACCGTGCTTTTGGACTGGTCTAACGGGCTTTCCAGTTTCAGAGAGAAGCAAAACAATTTCTAGGGAGGGAAGGTGGGTCCTCCCTTGTTTGTAGGTCTCAATGAGAGAGCAAAGTTAGAATGTATTGTGCTCACCAAGAAGGTTTGGTGAACACAACTTCAAAAATCTACCGAATCGATTTTAAAGGATGAATTTAAACTGTTGAAATCCATCTACTTTACGAGTGATGTGTGTACATGTAAAATTTAAAAAAATTTGAATTCATTTAGTACAAAGTCAAGCGGTAAAAAAATTAACTTCTATTTTACCACTTAACTTTGTACTAAATGAATTTGAAACTTTCAAAATTTTGCATGTACACGCATCACTCGTGAAATAGATAGAATTCAACGGTTTGAATTCATCATTTGAAACCAATTCAATAAATTTTAGAGTTGTGCTCACAACACACTCTAGTATAAGATCATTTCTTATCAAAACTCAGACGAAATAGAATTCCATATTATCGGTTGGGTTTAGCCTACCCAATTTCTTAAGTATCGAGATCAGAATCAATACAATAATTCAAAATAGAAAAAAGACAAAATCATTCTTTTGTAAGTTTTCATTTGTTCATTTTGAATTCTTTTTATTTTTTTATTTCCATTTTTTCTTAATTTTTTTATTTTTTTTCGATTTTTTTTCTTCCATTCCATAGGAATACAATCAATAGAGAACTTTTCTTCTTTGTGAATCTATGGGTGTGTTTGGATGGAGCAAAAATAACACCAATCCAAAAATAACACTATTTGAATGAAGAGCTATCCATTATTCTTTGGATGAATTTTATGAGTTAGCTTACTATTCTACTAACCCAACTAAAAATTAAGTTAGCCACCATTCTCACTAACCCAACACTCCATCCAAACGAACCCTATATTATCAAACGCACCCTATATTATTGCTTCTCATTGAGATACTCCCAGACCTGCGCTAACATAGTCTCAATCGTATTGAAGTAAAAATAATGCGTAGCTGTGCCGTTGTGGTAAATGTACTAAAAATTGAAGGACAGTGATAATACCATCATCCGATCCATGCCCAATCCATTTGCACGGTTGCACCCTTAGAGTGCATAATTGTATTTCGATCTAATAGTACTATCTTTTGAGCAAAACTAGGGTGTGATGTGCTCACCAAGAGGGATTGGTGAGCACACCTCCAAAATGCTATCGGATTGACTTCGAACTACGAATTCAAACCGTTGAAATTCATGTACTTCGTAAGCGATGTATGTACATGCAAAATTTTTAAAGTTTGAATTCATTTAGTACATGGTTAAGCGGTCAAAACAATGAACATTTTATAAGTTATTTTTGAAATTGTTTTATGTATTCATTTTTCATCATTGTTTTGACCGCTTGACCATGTACTAAATAAATTCGAAACTTTAAAATTTTTGCATGTACATGCATCACTCACGAAGTACATAAATTTCAACGGTTTGAATTCATAGTTCGAAGTCAATCCGATAGCCTTTTGGAGGTGTGCTCACCAATCCCTCTTGGTGAGCACATCACACCCTAGTTTTGCTCCTATCTTTTTCTGGTTTGAACTTTTGGTTCTATATTTTTCATCAGGCCTAGACTCTTGACTTTCATTAGAACATCGCTTTGAACAATTTAACTGAGATGAACTTCTTCTTCCTTTCCAAATTCCAGGAACTTTATAAACTCTTTCAGAGCTTCTTATAATTTTTATGTTGTAAGATGGAGACAAAGATTATCATATTTATCATGGATCCTTGCTATACCCAGTATACCACACATATAACCTTATCAAATCAGTACATGAATAAATAAATAAATTACATTATTATTTTTTTTTTTTTTTGGCTTCAGAGTTCAGCATTCCTGAGTAATACAAAGTCCAATGAAAAATCAAAACTACAAACAGACCCAAACCCACAAAATTTACACAACAGCTAAATATAAAGTTCTACTATCATACCAAAGGATCAGTAGATATGAAACTATACAAAATCATATCCCTGACCTTACCTTTGTGAACCCAGTACCTTCTCAAAACACCTTCTTTTGTAAATCCAGACTTCTCTAAGACCCTCTGTGACCCCACATTTTCCACATCAACCAATGCTTCGACTCTCTCTAAATCCTCAAAGTCTCTGAAAACTGTTCCCAGCACCAACTTCACTGCCTTTGTTGTAATCCCATTCCCCCAGTACTGCGAAGCCAGGTGGTACCCTAGCTCACATCGGCACCTGTTATCACCTTTATAGGGTGTCACCTATTAATTAAAATGATTATTTGTTGAAGGTGTAAACTATCTCAATGTTTGCTTAATTTTACGGAGGCTGTGAAACATGATGTGTGTATGTGTGTGAAGAAATTTTGGTACGGACCATTGAACAGATGAATCAAGGGTCACTATATCTAGAGAATAATTTGATCAGTCTCATTAGCTAAACCACCGAGTACCAGCATCTACAATAGCGCTGGTATATCTTATCATGGTGCTATTCTGAATTTTCTTATCACGCTCACTGTATTTCTCTTGATATATACATTTAAATTTCTTACTTCTCAAGTTGTTTTAATTACTCGTTTAGGCTTGAATATTTTGTTTTGGTCAAATTTTGTATCGGAACTAGTTCAAGATAAATTATTCACATATGTGCAAGTAATTAAGGATAGGAAACATATGTGATGCCCCCACTTTAGCCCCCCAGGTGTGTCTACCATCCATGCTGGGCAGGGGCGTGGGGCCCACTGTCAATGATAGTGGGTAAAACTGGGGAGGGGGAGGGGGGCAAATCCAGGCACACTATTTCTAATCCCAGAGGTCCTGTTCGTGGTTCGACAAGCAAGAGAAGATTAAATTTTAATCCGTATTAAGAAGCTCATGTTCGGTAGAACGGATTTAGAAAAGTATCTCCTTTGAAACAAAAAAAGTCTTTAAGAAAACTTAATCCAAGAGAGATGGTGTCTTAAGAATTCAGGAGACTTGTTTTCCAATAAGAGAAGACCGGTGTATCAGTTGATAAATGACACGGCTTTGGATATCACATTTTGGGCACAGTAATGACTGGGCAAGGGGTAGAGAGACTGAGTGATTATTGTAAATTAATTGTGGTGATTAACGCTAGCTAGGAAACCAGGGGTTTTAGGGATAGCGGCAGTAAATAGAAAGTGAGCAATACCTGTAAATAAACTATACTCTTTTTTATCAATATATTTGTAGCTGACCGACCATCAAAAAAATAATTCAGGTAAGAGAGGCTTAAGCTTAGGAATTCGGGTAAAAGGAGCAAACGTTAATTCTCACTAAGGAGATGTTGTTCGGACGGATTAAACTTCTAAGAAGTCTAAAGCAGGTCCAAGGAGTCCTAAGGAGGATTTGCCGAATGGCACCAGATAGATAAGAGTTGGACACAGGTGAGTGATTTTTTTAGATAATCAGGGAGAAATCAAGTTATAGCTGTCCTTAATTAGAAACTTTAGCTCATCTAATCTCCATTTTAAACAACAATCGAACCAACCATTTGTTATTAAAAAGGTATCTGGATTTTCTAAAGAAATGTCAACATGATTATGTTTAATTGGAATTTGTAGTTAATCTGACCTTGAATTCAAACAATAACGGTTCAGCCATCTCTTTGTTCTTATAATTTGTAGTTTCTAAAATTCTTATAATTTCTAAAATAACATCAGCTATATTACACAATCTATAGCATTGTCCATTGATTTGTCAATCACTTAATTAGTTTTGGTTTTGTTCTGAATCTGTTCAAAGGGGTTTTAGCCTCATCAAGGTAAAGTAACACCATGAAAGCAATCCCACTTCAACAGAGACAATTGAAAAGCTGAAACTAAATAAAATGTCAGAAACAGTTTGAGCAAATGCAAAGTACCAAGATGGTGCCGACCGGGCGGCCATGGTAGCAGATGGCACGTGTCCAGGGGTGGGGCAACACATACTTCTTCATGTAAATGAGGAGATCTTCTTTGCTGGTATAAGTGTCCCAGCCGCACCACGCGCTGACCTGCTCGTCGGAGGCCCACACGTAGAAGTCGTCCAGATCAGCCAGGTCGAATGGCCGGAGCGTCACCTCTGAATTCATTTCTCCTTTTTTGTGAAGCCACTACTTTGTGGTGGTTGGTTGTTTTTACTTTTTAGCAAGTGAGATGGTGAGATTTGCATATAACTTGAAAGCTTGAAACGGAGGAGAGGATTATATTATTTTGATGATTGTGCTTTGGCCGACATTTTTATTAATATCCAAAGTTAATTACAAATTAATAATTATACCCAGAATTAGTGGAAATTTCAAAAGATGTCCAAATCAGCCAGATTTCTCTTCCCCCAGAAGCTGGTCAGAATCTGACCGGTTTTTTTTTTTTTCCCGTTTACACCTATAAATACCCTTTTTTTCTCTCCCCCCACAACTCACTCATCTCAACTCCGTTTTTTCTCTTTTCTTTAAAGTAAATTTTTTTATTTAATTTAGGGTTTAGGGTAATTTGTTATAATTTAGTATAATTATCATAGTTGATCATATTTTAGCGTATTTTGGCATTTTTTTTAACATAATTAGACTAATTCAGCGTAATTTAGCTGAATTTAGCATAATTAGGATAATTAGACCATTTGAGCATATTTTACCGAAATTAGGTTATTGTAGCATATTTTAGGTTATTTTAACCGCAATTGGACAATTTTAGCATTTTAGCATAATTAAGCCTATTTTGGCCCTTTTTAGCATATTTTACCGAAATTAGGTTATTGTAGCCTATTATAGCATATTTTAGGTCATTTTAACCGCAATTGGCCTATTTTTAACATGTTTAAGCAAAATTAAGTCTATTTTGGCCCTTTTTAGCATATTTTACCGAAATTATGTTATTGTAGCATATTATAGCATATTTTAGGTTATTTTAACCGCAATTGGCCTATTTTAGCATGTTTAAGCAGAATTAAGCCTATTTGGCCCTTTTTAGCATATTTTACCGAAATTATGTTATTGTAGCCTATTATAGCATATTTTAGGTTATTTTAACCGCAATTGGCCTATTTTAGCATGTTTAAGCATAATTAAGCATATTTTGGGCATTTTTAGCATATTTTAGGCTATTTTAACCGAAATTAGGGTTTAGGGTTTACTTAGAGATGGTTAGCATAATTTTATTTTTGAAATCAGGATGCCTAGAGGACAGTCTACGGCTCGTCCAGTAGTTGACGAGCCAATCAGTACTAGCAGCACTGAGCATTTCAGTCCTCTCCTGTTGATGCCCCACGATGATCACCGAGTCTCACTGGTTTCTCGTGAGGTACGTATCTTTTTTTAGGTTTTCTTTAAATTTTGTTGAGTTTAAATTTTGTTATGTTAACACCATGTGGATTACCTTTTTCAACACATGACACGTTTCTTTTAGATATGAAGTTGCGGTGCGTTCACATGCAGTACTACGAGGTGATGGACCACTACCTCATCAATCTGGGCCTCTACCAGGTTGTGGACATCTTGCGGACTGAGAAAAACATCATCAATGCATCTCTAATCACAGGACTGGTGGAACGATGGTGTCCCGAGACGCACACGTTCCACATGCCATTTGGAGAGATGACAGTGACACTCCAGAATGTGAGTGCCCTTTGGGGTTTGCCTATCAGTGGCACATCCATTGGCGGCATATCTGACAGCTGGAGATTTGTTGCTGATATCGACCGGTTGTTGGGAGCTGATCCTCTCTCTCATTGGGGATCGTGGGCAGTCCAAATTCCATCTGAGGATGACTAAGTTGCGAGAGCACTTCAGCCCGGGTCTGATGGCAAATTCCACCGATGAGCAGATTCAGAAGTAGAAACTATAAATTGTTTCTATTACATTTTTTATCTGTTTTGTATTGCGGATATACACAGGGCTACATGATGGACCTTTTTTGTTCTGTCATGTTTTCTGATTCCAGCGGTGAGTGTATGCCGATGATGTATCTCCCGCTACTAGAAGACCTTGAAAATCTGTCACCGTACAACTAGGGTGGGGCTGTCCTAACCCATCTGTACTCCCACATGTGCCGTGGTTGTGAGGTAAGTCTCTAACTCTTTTCTTACTTAATTATTTAATCAATCAATCCAAATACCCTGACGGCTAAAATTCAACAAGTAGAACATGAGTAGAAGATGAAAGACAACTAGAAGAAGATGAAAGACAACGAGTAGAACATGAAAGACAACTAGAATAATATGAAATACAATTAAAAGAATATGAAATATAACTAGAAGAAGATCAAATACAACTTGTAGTAGAGGAACGACAACCAGTAGACAACTAGAAGAAGATGAAAGACATCAACTAGTAAATGAAAGAGAACTATAACAAAATGAAAGGCAATTAGTAGAAGGTGAGAGACAACCAGTAGACAACTAGTAGGACAATGAAAGATAACTAATACAAGTTTAAAGACAACTAGAAGAACATGAAATACAACTAAAAAAAATATGAAATACAACTAGATGAAGATGAAATACATGTTGTGGACGAAAGACAACTAGTAGACAACTTGGAGAAGATGAAAAACAACTAGAAGAAGATGAAAGACAACTACAAGAAGATGAAAGAAAACCAGTAGAACATGAAAGACAACTAGAAGAAGATGAAATACAACCAGAAGAATATGAAATACAACTAGAAGATAATGAAATACAGCATGTAGTAGACAACTAGGAGAAGATGAAAGACAACTAGAAAAAAATGAAAAATAGCTAGAAGAAGTAGAACATGATAGACAACTAGAATCAAATAAAAGACAGCTAGTAGAAGATTAAAGACAACCAATAGACAACTAGAATAATATGAAATATTATTAGAAGAAGATGAAATACAACATGTAGTGGACGAAGTAGACAACTAGTAGAACATGAAAGACAACTAGAATAAGATGAAAGACAACTAGTAGAACATGAAAGACAACTAATACGAGGTGAAAGACAACTAGAAGAATATGAAATACAACAAGGAGAATATGAAATATAACTTGTAGTAAACAAAAAGACAACAAGTAGAACATGAAAAACATTTAGAAGAAAATGAGAGACAAATAGTAGAGGGTGAAATAAATCCAGTAGACAACTAGTAGAACATGAAAGACAATTAGAAGAAGATGGAAGACTACCAGTAAAACATCAAACCAATATAAGGTGAAATACAACTTGAATAAGTAGAAATACAACATGTAGTAGACGAAAGACAACTAGTAGAACATGAAAGACAACCAATAAAACATGAAAAACTATTAGAATAAATTGAAAGATAACTAGTAGAAGATGAAAGACAACTAGTACAACATGAAAGATAACCCGTAGAATATGAAAAACAACTAGAAGAATATGAAAGACAATTAGTAGAAGGTGAGAGACAACCAGTAGACAATTAGTAGAAGATGAAAGACAACTAGAAGAAGATAAAAGACAACAAGTAGAACATAAAATACAACTAGAAGAATTTAAAATATAACTTATTGGAGACGAAAGACAACTGGTAGATTACTTGGAGAAGATGAAAGACAACCACTAGTACATAAAAGACAATTAGAAGAAAATGAAAAATAATAAGTAGAAGGTGAGAGACAACCAGTAGACAACTAGTAGAAGATATATTTTATTGAGGGATATATTTTGTCTGTTACCTGAGTTGAAACGTTCGTTGTTTAATGTTCTAATACACATTTTTTTTTCACCCATAACATTATATTGAAACTACTGTCTAGTTCAGAATTTCTGCTAATTTGGACAGTTTACAATCCGTGTCATGAGGTACCTCTGTGCCTGTAATGTGATTGATATGAACATAACATTTAACATGGTGTCTAAAGAAGAGTACTGATAATCTTATTATCATAATATTGTTTTTCTCAATAACCAACAGCTTAACCAGAAGGACTTGATCAAATTTCATTTCGCGAGGGATCACTTAACTTTTTATTTTGAAAATGTTAACAATCTTCAAATATAAAATTTGAAGGTAAAACTTCGACACTATAGATATGATATATATTATTTGAGGAGGGATCAAGTTACAACAAATTTGAGTTACAACAAAGTTACAACAACCATTTTTTTTATTTTCAAAGTCCAAATCGTCGATCCAAACCGTTCAACATGATCTCCACAATAAAATGTGCTTGCAGATCAAATTTTACATTTTTTTGAATTTTTTTACTATTTATTAAGTATTTTACAAAAAATAGTCATATTCAGACCATTGAATTTTGTACCCATCTTAATAAAAAGAAAAAAAAATTTAAAAAATTTAAATTTGATCTGCAAGCACATTGTATTTAGATAATTATGTTGAACGGTTTGGATTGACGATTTGGACTTTAAAAATAAAAGAAGTAGTTGTTGTAACTTTGTTGTAACTCAAATTTGTTGTAACTTGATCCCTCCTCATATTATTTTAATATCATATTTATAATATATATAATGGCATTTGATTTATTATTATACATCAATAGTTCGAGACTAACAAATCTTGATGCACATTAAATAATACTTATATTATAAAAAGAAATCTGATTGTTAGGCCATCTTTAAAAAAAAAAAATCAGTATTATTTGGTTTTTTTTTTTTATAAGAATTCATTGTCAAGATTGTCAAAATTAATCAATCATTGTCAAGTGATCTCTCGTTTCTAAATAAAAAAACGATAAGAAAAATGAAATGAACGATGGAATAAAAATCTAACCAACAGAAAAAGATTCAAACTGAAGCTACTTTTCAAACCATGTGGTTCATCCTTGATCTTTCCTTTGTGAATATGTAGCTCCTCAAAACCTTTTGTGATGCACCATTCTGGCATTCTCAACACACAACAGCTACCCATCGCCTCCAGACTTTCTAGTCCCTAAATTTCTGCAAAACCACTGCCCAAAGGTTGTTTAACAGCATTTTCCATGAGCCTCCCCCTGTACTGCCACCTCAGCAGATAACCCAGCTCAGCATGGCACTGGCCCTCTCCTGTGCAGGCATCACCTATTATTCAAAACATTTGATCATTTGAACAATTTGTTTAATCGTGCCTGTGGCTGGGCTTCACCTATTACTGTCTGCCTAAAGAGTGGAAATGGAAGTGTTTCCTTTGTGCAAGTTTGCTGGAAACTGAGAAGTAGATATAGTGCTTCTTAATTGCATCTATGACAAGGTTAGTTTACAAACAGAATCACCGAAAAGTAATGTAGATCTACTGCTGCTTAATTGCTTGTAGCCTTTTCTCGCAAAGCATATGGAATGTTTCCCTAGAACGAAGCAATATATATTCTGCTTTGTACATGTAAAGTAAACAGAATTCTCGTTTCCAATCAGCTCAGTCAGTCAAACAAAATTTCTGTGAAGAGCTACCGTCTCAGAACCAGAGAATTTTTCCTCCAAGAAATTATCTTCAAAGTTTGCAAATTTTGTATCCTAACAAATTTTGCAAATGAATTGTTACAATTCATGTTACTTTTTACCTATAGTTAGTTTAGCTTTACCGTGCTGATGTGATGATTCTTATCAAAGAACAACTAGAACGGATCACCTTACACATACTAAGCCATCATCAATACAAAAACCAAGCTAATGAACTTGTATACTATTATATTTTGTCTGAATGAATACTGGGTATCATCCTAAACATAGGATGACCAAAATATACCAACCACAATCAAACTATAAGCTCTCTCTTATACTCACATACACCAAAATCCCTCAAAAATAAAAAGGAACAGAATAACCCTCCTAAACTTCTAAACAAGACCATCGCCGATCAAGAACCCAGTTCTGTGTCCAGACACCAGAAACTGAACCAACAGACTTATCAAGTTCACAACTACTACAACCAAAATCTCCAAAACAGACTGAGAGAACCCTCTCATAGATTCATTTCTTCTTCTGAGCAGCCTTGGTGACCTTGGCACCAGTTGGATCCTTCTTGTCAACAGCCTTGATGACACCTACAGCCACAGTCTGCCTCATGTCTCTAACAGCAAACCTACCAAGAGGCGGATACTGAGAGAAGGTCTCCACAACCATGGGTTTGGTGGGAATCATCTTAACAAAACCGGCATCACCATTTTTCAAGAACTTAGGCTCCTTCTCAAGCTCCTTGCCAGACCTACGGTCGATCTTGGTCAAGATCTCAGCGAACTTAACGGCAATGTGTGAGGTGTGGCAGTCGAGCACAGGGGCGTAACCATTGCCGATCTGGCCTGGGTGGTTCATGATAATGACCTGAGCAGTGAAGCTTGCGGCCTCCTTGGCAGGGTCATCCTTGGAATTTGAGGCAACGTAACCACGCTTCAGATCCTTAACAGCAACGTTTTTCACGTTAAAACCGACATTGTCACCGGGAAGTGCCTCTTGGAGAGCCTCGTGGTGCATCTCAACAGACTTAACTTCAGTTGTCAGACCAGAGGGAGCGAATGTCACAAGCATACCTGCACAGACAAACAACAACAACAATAACCAAGCCTTTAGTCCCAAACAAGTTGGGGTAGGCTAGAAATGAAACCCAATCATAATCATAAAGTCAAGGTAGATAAGCAACAATAATAATAATAATAATGATAATAGTACTAGTAGTAGTAGTAGTAGTAGTAGTAGGAAACAATGGTTATTTAATGCCACTACAAAATAATATGTTTTACTTGGTAAAAATACATAACAAATAAGATGCAAGTGTAATACCAGGCTTAATAATTCCGGTCTCAACACGACCAACAGGGACAGTTCCAATGCCACCGATCTTGTAGACGTCCTGAAGTGGGAGACGAAGGGGCTTGTCAGAGGGACGTTTGGGCTCATTGATCATGTCAAGAGCCTCAAGAAGAGTGGGGCCCTTGTACCAATCAAGATTGGTGGAGCGCTCAATCATGTTGTCTCCCTCAAAGCCAGAGATGGGCACAAAAGGGATTTTGCCAGGGTTGTACCCAACCTTCTTCAGGTAGGAGGAGACTTCCTTAATAATTTCATCATACCTTGCCTTGGAGTACTTGGGAGTGGTGGCATCCATCTGTAAAATAAGACAAAATGGTAGATACATTGTTAGGTTTTACTACCCAAAAAAGGTGCTAAATTCTAGAAGTAGCAATTCATTCACTTGTATAATTCTAAGAGACATTGCAGTAATGCAGTTAGTACATTGTCATAGCTAATTAAAAAATTGACGATGTGAATTTATATTGCGTACATCTTTCTAATTATTTAGGTAACAATATTGTTAAACATACCTTATTACAGCAGCAAATCATCTGCTTCACACCAAGGGTGAAAGCCAGGAGTGCATGCTCACGGGTCTGGCCATCCTTAGAAATACCAGCCTCGAAACCACCAGTGGTCGAGTCAATAATGAGCACAGCACAATCAGCCTGAGAAGTACCAGTAATCATGTTCTTGATGAAATCCCTGTGACCAGGAGCATCAATAACCGTGCAGTAGTACTTGGTGGTCTCAAATTTCCAGAGGGCGATGTCAATGGTGATACCACGCTCACGCTCGGCCTTGAGCTTGTCAAGCACCCACGCATACTTGAATGAACGTTTGTTCATCTCAGCAGCCTCCTTCTCGAAACGCTCAATGACACGCTTGTCAATTGCCACCGAGCTGTAGATAAGGTGACCAGTGGTGGTGATTTGCCAGAGTCGACATGGCCAATGACCACAATGTTGATGTGAACCTTTCCTTACCCATGTTTTGAGAAGTGAAAGCTACATAGAAAAAAAAAACAAGAGGTTGTCAGCATATAGGTGTAATTACAGCCTTTTCTATCATCAGTAGTGTAGTATTATGAATTTTGTGCTCCAGAG
>JAJGRW010000853.1:393773-463824 GCA_025461045.1 Carex parvula | reverse complement strand
CAAAATTGAAAGTTGAGCATTTGATTTGAGTCATCTCTCAGCTTTGCCACAATTTTCTGTTTTATAAGAGAGGGAACATATTATTACTATATACGGGGCTAGAGTTTATGGGGATTGATAGAGTATCTATGCATATGGGATTTGTAGCCCATTTTTGACGCAAATGAATTGTACCTGATCTCTCTTTTGTTGTAAAAGCTTCAATGGACCAGTTACATGTTTAAATTCAAATCAACCTCTATAGCACGGGCAAAATCTAAGAAAATAATCCGAGAAAATAGATATTTTGTATGACTAGTTCGAACAATAACAAAAAGATCATATCTTTGCAAGAACTATATGTAATTTGTTAACTTGTTTTTTATTCAACAACTGAGTATCCTCTCCTCTTGGATCTTTGAACTTATAATAGTAATTTCGCAATGGAGTTTGAAGTGGAGAAGGCTGGTGGGTCCCTATAGGTGTCAATTTCAAATTACCATAAAAAAGCAAGTTGTTTTTTCTCTAATGGTGGGATGTCATTCATCATTTATGGGTGGTTATGATTATGAATATAATTAATTTTTTGGTTGTTTTGCTTTAAACTTTTGTCTGACCCATTTTGGTTAAGTTTTACATTAGAATAGAAATGTGTTTATTAGGCTGTTGGGGACAGCCAAATCCTCATTAGATACTTCAGGTGAACAACCACAGAATTATAATGCAAAAAAGTTTCAGGTTAATTTTTTTTAAATATTCTAAAGAATAGAGCCGACATTTTTATTAATATCCAAAGTTAATTACAAATTAATAAATATACCCAGAACTGCTGGGTATTTCGAAAAATGTCCAAACCAGTCAGAAGCTAGTCGGTTTCCTCCTCTCTTAGAAACCGGTCAGAATTTGACCGGTTTCTTTCCTTTTTATTATTTTTATTTTTTTAGAGACACTGTGAAGAGCAAGATAATGAAATCTAATACTGAAAATTTGAATTTTTTATTTAAATTATTTGTTAGATTACTTCTTTTGATGTATAATTAGCACATTTATACTAAAATGTGTTAAATTACTTGAAATTATGTTGAATTACGCTAAATTACTTGAAATTATGTTGAATTATATTAAATTACATTAAATTACGCTAAACTGCACAAATTATGCAAAATTAGGTCGATTTTGTGCCATCTTTCATAAATCATAAAAAATAGTAAAAATTGGTATTCTACAAGTTTATTATATAACTAATTTACTGAGCTACTTAGATTGAATAGTTGATTTTATTCATAGTGTCTCTAAAAAATAAAAAAAATAAAGAAAATGAAGAAATTGGCCAGATTCTGGCCGGTATAGACATTTTTCGAAATACCCAGTGATTCTGGGTATATTTATTAATTTGTAATTAACTTTGGATATTAATAAAAGTGACGGAGAATAGAGATACCGGGCGTATGTGAATTCATATAACCTAAAGTAACATAATATTTTTGTATATTTTTGTTTAGATCCGGATTGTCCGATCATAATCCGCACGAATATTACATTATATGTATATTTCACTTTGGTCCGAATTAGTCTGATCAAAATGAATTTTGATCGGACGGTCCATATCTAAACAAAAATACTTGTTACTTCAGATGATATGGACTCGGCGTATGTATGTTACCTTTCCCTCTTAGAGCATCTCCATTTCAGCAAACGCTTAACAATTAATTTGGGCCACATCACTGAGTTAAGCAATTAAAGGGATTCATAATTTCTAAACTACTCAATTCCAAAAATTTAATTAGAGTTGTTTTTAAAGCAAATTTGCTAATTTAAAACTGTGATACATCCCAGCAATTATATTAGCAATTAACACATTATATTAGCAATTTAAAATAAATCACCATTGTAGATGCTCTAAAGATTTGTTTTTAAAGCAAACTTGCTAATTTAAAAACTGTGGTACATCCCAGCAATTATATTAGCAATTAACACATCATATTAGCAATTTAAAAGAAATCACCGTTGTAGATACTCTTATGCGCTGGTAAGAAGAGCATATGGTTGATTCTATGTTTACATGTTTCTATTGAACTAGTGTTTTGAACCATTGTGAAGTTAGGATGCCAAGAATAGCAGCAAAAAAAGTATGTTCCTGCAATACTTTCAACCCGATTAAATTTTTTTGAGTACCTAGAATCAGCGTTGTAAATACAGGTATGTGCTCGTCGGACGAATATGGTACCGCCAAATGATTAATCAGGAATAATCGTCTAATTAGTCCGAAAAATCCGTGACGGTTTGATCAGCGCCAACGACTAATTAGCCAATTAATCGGTCCAAATGGACTTTTTTTACAACACTATTTAAAATATAGAGAATATGCTTTAAGATTCGTGTTAGATTAACATCACTGTCACGTATTGCATTGTACTTGAATTCGAAGCAAAATGATGCCATTTGTTTTCATTTAATTTTCTTATACATTTATTGTCATTATTTCTACAGTAGTTCTGCCAAACGATGTCTTTGATATTTATTGTCATTGAAGTCGTGCCTAAAAAAAAAAAAAAACTTAAGGTTAGATGAATTGTTCGTCCTTTAATTATGATATAAATTCATTTTGATTCGTCATTTAATTTGTTTGCTCATCTATACAAAAAAATATGTCTAAAGTGAAAATATTTAAATTGTTTGACGGATAAACAGAATCTAAATCGGTGTAACTTTGAAGAAAGTATTTAATACATAAAGTGTTTTAGTTCTAAAATATTACTACCATAAGGTAATGAATTCCCATAAAAATTTGAATAAATGGTAGAATATGGGATGAGATAAACTGACAATCATGTCAACAAAAATCAATTTTTCTTTTTCTTTTGAGTTAACTAAAGGGCTTCAAATCTCTGAGAGATGAAAATCCAAAATTGCAATGATAGCTTAACTAATTATGACACTCAAATTGAACCTAAATTTGCAATGATATTCGGCTCTTTAACCGGTACAAATGTAAATATCACCATTCCATTATTTAGCATGTTGATGTTTTTATCCGCCAACGGCTACGATTGAAAGATGAAAATTCGGATTTAATATGAGCCCTTGAATCAAATAATCTATCTTCTTTTGATTAAATATCTATTTTAGGTGTAAAAGTATAAATTTAATTAAAAATATACTCGCCACACGTACGGCCACACGATACGTTACGGTTAAAATTAAATAGACTGCTTTCTAGCGACTTTTTCTCTATCGCGTAAGTGATCAGAACTTTTAGTGAAGAGAGGCTACGACCCTTCTTTGAAGCGCCAGGAAAAGATGAGAGATCTACGATTACAGTTTTCTTGAAAAGAAAGCAAGATTCTCAAACTCACTCGTCAGAACTGAGGCTGCCTCATTTTTGCGCATTTTCCAATATTCTCTGCTTGCACCGTATCAACTGAACTTTGTTCGACTCAAAATTGAATAGACTCCAGACTTTTTCTTTGTCGCGTAACTGATCGGAAGCGGATGGGACGGAGTGAAGAGACGCTACGACCCTTCCTTCTTCTTTTTGTTCGGCTCTTCCTTTCTTTTGTCTTATGCTGAGAAGTAAGATGAGAAAGCGTTCATCTCTTCTCCGACAAACTCACAATTTTGTCATTTTTTATATGTAAGTTCCTATTTTTTGTATTTTTTTGTGAATTTCTCTTATATTTTTTTTGCAAAAACTGAAACCCTAGATAGTGGCAAAGTTTCAATTTCACACCTGTTACTGGTACATACGGTCCAATTTCATAGTAGTTAAATAGCAGTAGTTTGTATGTCCTTTTCTTTTGCAACGAGGACATATTATAAGAGAGATGAAAATCCAAAATTGCAATGATAACTTAAACTAATTATGACAAATCTGATAGTGGTCATCTGTTGGATCTCTTTCCATGAGGGTATGTCCTCCAAACTTTTATTTTTAATTGCCTTCATTAATAGTTTGCAATCAGAGAATATTATAGTTGATTGTGCATTTACAATATCCTTATGGATAACAACCATGCTACAGGCACTATTAGTCTTTGTTACTCTGGTCCATATCTCTTCCCTTAGCATTGTTACTCTAATAAATGAGAAAAGGTGTTACCATGACGTACAACACAGATTTAAAATAAATATTCTTTTCTTCGAGGACTTAGGTGGAAAAATGAAAACCAGGTTTCTCACAAAAGTAAACAAAAAATATAATAATTTTTTAAAAAGTTTTGCATTACAAAGTTTCCATGGTGAGAGCTTGGAGTTTCATCATAATGGTCAACTCGAGCGAATTTTTCAAGAGCTTTGGTGCCAAAAAAGATCCATCCTTCGGCAGCATGCCTCATCAATTCTGACTGTAAGTTCTAACCCAGGGTTCGAGATCTTCTTCGAAGATTTTACCTCTGCATTAGAGACAATGCACGGTTTAAGTTTGGGGGAGGGGATTGAACCCTTATATCTTAGGTTTTATGGTCAATTTTTTTAATTTTTAGGATATAACTAGGCTTTTACCTGACCACGAATAGGGTTTGCATGACTAAACTTAATTGATTAAAATTGCAAGCTTGTAAGGATGTGTTTCCTCAGTTATAGAAATCGAGTATTGCATGACTGAACTTAGTTGTTTGAGATTGCATAAAATATAGTTTAGATAGAATTCTTACATGAAAACACACGAAATTTTTGAATTTTTTTCGAAAAAGCATTACACTTATACAATTTTGTTGAGGCAATTTCTAAATGAAAAATGTAGCATAATCTCTAAGACACTTGATTAAAATTTTAGACATGGAAAGGCTAAGGCTAACAACATATTGATTGAAAATATTTTTTAAAGATGATTTTCCTTATGCATTATGTTAGCAAATTTTTTTTAAAGTTGGGAATATTTTCTAAACACATCGTATATAAATTGAGACCCCAATAATTTGACAAAAATTATAAAAGATAATTTTTAGATATATATAAATCTAGAGATTGTGTGTATTCATAGTAGATACAACTAGTACTAAAAGAGGACATAAAATGAGTCCCACCAAAAATCCAAAAATAATAATTATTATAAGAGGACGCAAAATAGGTCCCACCACTATGTTTCAATTTGGGATTCGATGAAATCCTTAGGTGCATTCGGAACGCATAACCTCTCGTTTGTATCTATACGCTGGAAGATCACCCGATGAAATCCTTAGGTACATTCGGAACGCATAACCTCTCGTTTGTATCTATGCGCTAGAAGGGTAAAATCAAATTGAGTAAGGTGTATTTACTTTCTTGTATTTATTTTTATAAAGTTGCATTCTACTAACACACTTAGTCTATAAAATGCTTAGCTCAAAAAAATTCTCGTTTGTATCGAAAATTTAAAAGGATGAAAAGTGAGTATTGATTGATTTTAGGATTTCTTTTACCATAATGATGTTAAGATGGGTTGTCTTCCAAATATTTCAAAATAAAATCAAAGTATTGTGAATGCAAAGATTTCTATTTTCTAAAAATTTCACCAAGTACAAATATTAAGAATTGAGTAGACATTTTTGTATTATGTTGATTCGTAGGAATTTATTAATAATTTCAAAAATCTTGTTCAAGGGACAATTTTTAGTCAACCTATCTATTAGTGTTTTACTCAGTTTGTTCGAGAACGAATAAAAGTTTAAGTTTGAAGGTGTGATGAAGCCAAAACATATAGCAAAAATCACTATCTTTGCTTCTAGAAAATGATGAAAAACGAATGCAAAGTAGTCATTTTACCGATTTATTTACTGCAAACGTGTTTTTAGGTCTTTTGGTAGGTTTTTGAGAAAGTTGCGTATTTAAAAAATAGAGCAAAAATGTCATATTAAGGCAATTTTTGAATAAGACGTCAAAATGAGACATTACATGGAGCATGCAACACCCCACACTAAGTAAACAACATGCGAAATGGCGAAAATAAAAGAAAATCAGCTAAGTCAAGAATCCATGCGGCCTCTTATATGCCGCACGAACCGTGGACTGTCCTAAAAATTGACAATTTCTTGATGGGCCTTTGCGAATTCCTAATGGGCCTTCTAGAATGATGCATTTTCTTAAGAGTCAAGCTATTTTTGGCTTCATCTATCCAATCATGGGTGGAGCTCATGTCCCCCACTTTTTCAACTACTCCACCTCTCATTTAGGAATGCTATAAATACCCCTCTTGTAATATGATTCAGTGTGCGTGTTTAATTGTGTCAAGTCTATAATAGTAGACTAATAATTCTCATTGTTAGGTTAGGTTAGAGAGTTGCTTAGAGAGAGAATGGTAGCTATTAGAAGTCAAGCAAGAGAAGAAGACGTCATCTAAGGAGGCAAATAGGTTCTTCCATCTCCAATTTAGTTGTAATTTATGTTCTCCTTATTTTATCTTTCATTTTGCCATGGTCATGAGAAGCTAAACTTCTCATCTCTAGGGTGAGGGTTGTACTTGAATTCTTAATTAATGTTTTAGTATATGTTTATGTTTTGTTTATGTTGTGGTTTGAGTTTTCCTTTGCATTTAAAATTCTCTTTTATTGTATCCTTGCATACATAGTTCTGTCTACTATATGCCAATGATCTCCACATACCAATAGGTGTTAAGTCGTTGCATCCTTGTGTGAGAAGGATAATGCATATAAGTACTCCAAATACTTCGGCTAACGAGGCTTGGCAGCGGTTCAAAGACTAGGGTTAGAACCCAGTGGGCTCCCTTGGCAGGATAACGTAAATTGTACTTTAAATAACATTAGAAAACACTTAGATTAAGTAGGATCTTTGGGATATTTCAACTACAAGGTAGTATAGGAAAATAATATAATTGCGTACCTAAAATACTTTAGTCTTAGTAGCCCAAAAACTGATCGCAAGATATGAAAATCTTTCAAATTGCATAAACAAACATCCAGCACGCCCTACGGGTAGTGACAGTGCCGCATACGAGGTAGCTGTGGGGCAATCTAGGCCGCATGCGACATAAAGAGACGTCAAAACTTGTACTCACATGATTAAGAAGGACAGAAAACCTGAACCCTAGAGGCTCTCTATCTACTGTTTAACCATTACCTTAATTGCAATTATCACCACCGCCTCAAACTTTCAAAAAACCCGATAACCTAGACTAGTGAAAATTATTTAAAATCTAATACATTGTCCCTGTGGATCGATACCCCAATCATACTACACGGTATGATCATACGCTTGTGATCTGATCGAAAGTAAAAATTAAAATTTATAAATCTTTAAAAGTAGTAGTACCATTCTGGTTTATCATATATTTAATTAGTTTTTTTCATTTGTTGTTGTTTCTTTTATTATTAACTTTAAAGTTAGCATTTGCTAACAATTGTAATAAAAAAATATAAAACTTTTTAGAACTCCACACACCCTGGCTCCTATATATTATGTTAAATTGAAAATAAAGTTTATTGTTATTTATTATTTGTCTCTCTGTGCAATTTTAATGTTCAATTTTATATTATGTCTCCGTTGCAATGCAAGAATATAATACTAGTATTTGAATTATTTACGCCCATTGAAAATATTATGCCTCCGTCTCTCGCAAATAAAACCGAACTTTTAATTTTTACGATTGCTCAAAGAATGACCAATTGATTCTCAATTTATATCAGTTAGAAAGCTGTCAAATAAGTATTGTCTTCTAAACTTTGAAGCACAAAAACGAGAATTTACATACAACTTAAGAATGAACTAATCAGGAGTCCGGCTAGTATAACACTAGTGTCATTTCAAATTAAATAACACCACATTTTAAACCATTGGATCTGCTTTAATATTCGTGCACAAGACTTTAATATTCGTGCACTAGTGTCTTGCACGAATATTAAAGCAGATCCAATGGTTTAAGATGTGGTGTTATTTAATTTGAAATGACACTAGTGTTATACTAGCCGGACTCACTAATCAGGGGCGGAAGTATCTATTCAGGAAAGGGTGCTGAATCCTTCTCGTAAAATAATTCTTTTTATGAATAAACTGCGAAATTTTATAATTATAGAAAAATTACTAATGTACTAATAATTTTTCTGATAAAATGAAATTACATAATATTTATTCATTCAGTCTCTTCAATCTCAATTTTTTGATTCTACAACCAAAACCAATATAATCTTTTTTTATTTTAAAACTTCGCAGAAGTTACAAAGTTGCAAGAGAAACTCGAAATCTAGACCAATCTAACCTTTCTCTAATATTAATTTTCCCACGAGTTAAAATAGTGTAGGAGAAAAAAATGAGATATCTTCATGAATGACTAAAGAAACTTTCAGTATCTTAATACCGTATCTTTAAGATGATTAGGCTAAATCTACTGGTATAACCACTTTGTCAGCATGTATATTTATAATGCGCCTGATGCACCACCCGCAATAAATGAAATGAAATCCATGCTGCGGTAATCATATCGGGATCTTAATTGTACAAAAAATGTAGTTCAGGTGTGTCAGTTTTTGTCCTTTACTCTTGTATTCACGTCACATTACCACTAAAACGCCGAACAGTAATTTTTTTTTTAGAAAAAAAGATAATATTATAAATCCACTTTGGTGTATTGTAAAGCTAACATTAGAATATAGCAAAGGGGATGTCATGCGGGTCCGGATCCCTCAAAGTAACTCAATCTTTAAATTTTGGATCGATACCGTCCGATTTGAATTCGTCGCTTGAGATCGTCTCGGGATTCAAATTTGTCATTGGAATATATGCGCTCACTTCGAGAATGAATTTCAAGTATTTGAATCGAACGGTCTCGATCCAAAACTCAAAAATTAGGTTACTTCACTGGATCCGAATTCGATACGAATTCGGTCATGTGACCCCAAAAAGTGGAACGTTTTTTGAGTTCTTTCCTCTTTGCATTTTCAAAATTTTCATTTCCTTTTGTTTTTCTCAAGACATTATTGGAGATTCACGTTTGATAAGATTTTTAAATTTAAGTTGGGAAAGTTTGTATCGGCAATCACAACTCAATCACATATCTGATGCCGGATCAAAACCGTTCAGATTCGTACAAATAATGTGAGCACGATTTTTAATATTCCTAAATGCGAATCAAATAGTTTCAACGCACACATTAGATCAAGTGCCATTTTGATAGTCGTATTTAGAAGGGGGAATTTCACATATATATACTCCTCAAAAACATCAAAATTACGTATTTTTCCCTCTAAACTTCATAATATCATATTTATCCTTTTAAACTTCAAAAACTTACAAATTTATTCATTTTATTGTCTTTTCTATTAAAACTCATTTCAAATTTATATAATGCACATTATACCCTTGTATATAACTTAGGAACAGACCTTATAGCCCGTAGGTGTTTAGATTACTTAAAATTTGAAACATTTGAGTACATCAGACCTTATAGCAAAATAATAGAAAACAACTAACATGAAAAGTTCATTTTAAACTACATAATCATCATAGAGAATACTAATTTAAACTAAAATAAGTGTTGGCCAATCTCCATTTCAATGTTTAGGCCATTAGTGATGGTACTGGGGCTATTAATACCAGTACCGGTAATCTCCTTTTGAGCAGCCTGTTCATATGTTCGCGTCCAATTGGCCAGTCGATGAGGTGTTTGCAGTGCTTCTCGTGGCACATGCCAGATATGCAGCCGGCTCTGATTGGATTGGTATATTTGCACACACCTCACCACTGTTTAAATATACTTGTTCTTGCAAGATCCAACAGAGTATGTGTTGTCTTAAGATGTAACGAAGCAACAAAGAGCACGAATTGAACATGAATAGTGGAGAAATAGAATCAATTTAATTGAAATTCAAAGAAATGGGATACCACGGCCTTAGGCCAAACCTTAGTTCAAACTACAAAATTACAATATGATAGTTTGATTTGAATCCATAAATCTATTTGCCATTTACGGGCGAAGCTAATAGCAAAGAAATTATCTAAAATCACTATGTAGATTGTTGTATTCGTTCTACAGACGGCACATTAGCCTCAAGGTCAGACTTTAGCCCAGCAGTTTTTTAGGAGAATTTTATCATTTTTCTCCAGTTCGTGAGTCGTGACTTCATTACTGACACGTCAGCGTCCGTAACCTTCCCACAATCATGGGTAGATCATTAAAAGTGGGGTCCAGTCACAGTGTTATGTTTTTAAATAATTTCCTGAGCGTGCATCTGCCCCGCATGCCCGGGAGCATATCCTCTGCGGAGTTCTATAAAACTCCGCAGGTGCGGAGCAAATGAACGGACCAGATTAACTCTCAGCCGCTTTGTGATCGGGCTAACGGAGGGGGCAGTATTATTGTGCTTTTAGATTCGTGCAAAGTTAAAACTAACGGAGCACTAACGGACTAGATTAAAGAACCGCAGTCTGCGGAGCTTTTAAGCTCCGCAGAGGATAACGTTCCCCGCATGCCCAAGAGCTTGTCTCTTTCAATCAGAACTTTGACGGAGTGAAAATCAGAGCCTAAACGGGTCGATCGCAACCCGGGTCGTGACAATATATGCCATTGATCTTATCGGAAACATGTATTCAGACAAACCCAACCCAATAGAGGTCAGTGATAGCTTCTATACATTTGAGACATGGGCTGATCAATTCAACGGCTTCTGCTTCTATTCTGATGCGCTTAGAGAAATACATGTGACTGTGAGAATACCAGAGATATTTTATTATTAGTATTTTGAGAAATAAATTCCCTTTTGGACAAAGCTCCTCAGGGAGAGGTCCATCAGAGTAGCAAATTTTTTTTTTTTTTTTTTTTTTTTTTTTTTAAAAAGGCAAAGCCCTGTTTTCATATTACTGAAAACTCAATAATTACAATATCAGTTCTCATAACATGCTTTTTGCAAACACCAAGCAGCAGCACAAATTAGATGCAACTAAACAAGCACATAACCAACCTTGATTCATGGCTAATGCCCAAAAATAAACTAGAGTAGCTAGTACTAAGCCATTCATTAACAGGCTAGAGGTATATCTAACTATTATCAAAAATGTGGGACAAGTCTTCATGTTGAGGTGTTGGACCCAGTGGAGGCTGGAGGTTGGTACACCACCACCTCCAGGGGCATGTAATGTGCTAGGGGAATAGCATCTTCTATGACAGGCATCCATGCTTCTACTGCATCCTTGAGTTTCTTTTTCACTGTTCCTGTCCAATATACAAGAAGAGACTTAATTAGAAAAATTAACTTTCTAGCAGAGGACAAAGGTGTACCATTAAAGATCAGTTCATTCCTATGTTTCCATACTGACCAACATACAGCACTAACAACTATGAGAAATCCATTTTTATGAACTGTATCAAAGGTATAAGCATGATCTATGATATCTGACAATGTAGCCCATGTATGCATGATGTCTTGGCTCTGTCCTAACCAAAACCAGATTTGTTGAGTATAGGGACAGTTAAGAAATAGATGATCTATAGTTTCATTCCCTTGACAGAAAACACATGAACTATCTCCTATCCACCCTCTGGTAAGAAGATTATCTTTTGTTAAAATTTTTCCATGTTCTACTAGCCACATAAACACTTTGATTTTTGGTGGAATTGGAAGATTCCACCACATCATGGCCCTAGTTGGTTGGATACCCCGAAAGTTAAGCAAATTATAAATGGAATGGGTAGAGAACTTCCCTGATGGATGCCATCTCCATTCTAGAGAATCTTGTTCCAAGGAGAAGGAAGTAATACTAAGTAGGTATAAGATTTCAGCCCAATCATTTTTGTCTATGCCTACCAATGTATTTCTGAATTTAACTAGTGTTCCTTGTGAATTAATCACATCAGAAAGCAGAATATTAGGAGTAAGGCATTTTTGAAAAATACTAAAGTACTTAATTGCTAAAGAACAATCATTATACCATATATCTGTCCAGAATCGTACTTGGGTATATATACCTGGTTCATAAGCTACACTGATATTGCCTATCTTATCTAAGGAGAGAAGGGTTTTCCAAAATGGTGAGCTAGACATGACAGTTCCTCTACCATATTTGTATAATAGTACAGTTTTCCAATTTCCAGTGTAGCTGTTGTTTTTGAGTTTCCACCACCACTTAAGGAGAAGTGAGAGATTCATCTGTCTTAAATCAAGAATTCCCAATCCCCCAAACTGTTTGGCTATGCAAGCAGCCTTCCAGTCTAGGAGAGAATATTTCTTTTTAGGAGAGGAACCTTGCCAAAGGAATTTCCTTCTAATTTTGTCTATTTGATGTAATACTGTACTAGGTATTTTGTATACAGAAAGGGTATATAAAGGGATGGAGGACAGAACTGAGTTGAGAAGTGTAATTCTACCACCAATGGACAATAATTTACCTTGCCAATTCTTTAACCTACTCTCTATTTTATCTATTAAAAATTGCCAATCTGGGATTTGCAATTTCTTAAAATGGAGGGGTAGTCCTAAATATTTAAAAGGAAAGGTGCCCCATTTACAGCCAAAGATGTGAGATAATTCAGATTCTGTGTCAACATGAATTGGGAACATTTCAGTTTTGTCATAATTCATTTTTATTCCTGATAATGCCTCAAAAGCTAGCATTGTCCACCAAGCTGCTTCTACATTCTCTTCCTGGGCAGTCAGAAAGAGAATGGTATCATCAGCATAGTGGCAATTTGTTATGGAAGTATTATCTATACATGGAGGACCTAACCCTGTGATAACTGCTCCCTGTCTACCCTTACTAAAAATCTTACTTAAGGTATCAGCAGCTAAGATGTAAAGGAAGGGAGACAAGGGGTCTCCTTGTCTCACTCCTCTTTGACAATAGAAATATTCTGTTAACTCTCCATTAATGATTAAACAGGATTGAGAGCTATAGAGCCAACTTGTGATCCATTGAATCCATTTATTTCCAAAATTCCTACTTTCTAGAACTTCTAAAAGATAATTCCAATTGATCTTATCATATGCTTTTTCAAAGTCAATTTTGATTACTACTCCTGATTGTTTCATAGTATGGCAGGAATGTATTATTTCTTGGCTAAGGATAACATTGTCTAAGATAAATCTATTTTTAAGGAAAGCAGCTTGGCTACTATCTATGATTCTTGACATAAGAGATTCTAATCTAATAGTAAGAATTTTAGAAAGGATCTTGAAACTACAATTGACTAAGCTAATAGGTCTAAATTTCTTAATAAGAGTTGCATCTTTTTCCTTAGGTATAAGACATATACAGGATTTATTAATTTTATGTAAATCTAATGTATGTTCATAGAAATGATGTGTTAGGATCATGAGATATGATTTAACTACTTCCCAAAAAACTGATAAAATTTGAATGTAAATCCATCTGGACCAGGAGATCCATTTGGCTCAGAAGCAAACACTGCCATTTTTAGTTCAGGTTCAGTAAATGGTCTCTCCAAGTCCCATTGTTCTAGGTTAGTTAGTTTATCCTCTAAGTCCCAAAAATTTGGGGTTAGAGAGCCATATTTGTCTCCCTTTGTACCTAACAAGTCCTTATAGTAAGCTACTATATGAGATTTAATTTCTGCTAAGTTGTGTGTACTATGTCCATTGATATCTAGTGTAGTAATTCTATTTTTCTTAGCCCTATGAGAAGCTATAGTGTGAAAATATTTGGTGTTTGCATCCCCTTCCTCAAGCCATTTTTGTTTGGATATTAGTTTCCAATGATTTTCCTCTTCTTGATAGAGGTTTTCTAGCTGATTATTACAATCTAACCATCTTGTTTCTTCTTCATGAGTGAAATCTCTAGTTTCTTTTATTAATTCAAGCTCATGCAAGGTATGAAGTAGCTGATTTTTTATTTTCTTCTTTTGACCATAAAAATTTTTTGTCCAGCCTTTAATTCTTTTTCTAACATGTTTTAGCTTTTTATTCCAGCTTTTAGCTATATCTGGCAAGTGTAAAGGGGATTCTTGCCACCATTTAGGAAGGAGTTGAACAAAATCAGGTTGTTCAGTCCAAGAGGGATCAAATTTAAAAAGATATGGGGGGGGGGATCTAAAGTTGTGTTGGTCTGAATCAGGATTGGACAATGATCAGATCCAGTGCAACTTAAATCACTAACTAAACTATGAGGATATAGCTGATCCCAAGCTAAGGAAGTAAAGACTCTATCTAAAAGTGCAAATGATCTGCCATTGGTCCAAGTGTACTTCCTATTATGTAATTTATGTTCTATGAGGTGGTGATCATTAACAAATTTATTGAAATTCCTACTAATAGAACTATCAAAATTAGATCCTGTTTTGTCTGATTTTTTCCTAAGTGCATTGAAGTCTCCACAAACAATCCAATTGTCTTTAGTGGGATCTCTAATTGTCCTTAATTCCTCCCAAAATACAGATTTGAGTTTATATAGAACAGGGCCATAAACTATAGTGACCTGCCAAACCATACTATCTACTTTATTCTCTATGATCACATTTAGACTAAACCTATGTAATGAGTGATGTAATATTTTGATCTTATTGCTATCACATCCAAACAAAATGCCTCCAGACCTCCCTATTGAAGGTAACCAGAGCCATTGATCAATTCTAGAGGAAATACTATCTAAACATCTAGTTGTAAATGTTTCTTTTTTGGATTCTTGGATAGCTAGCATATCTATTTTGTTATCTATTATTAAGTCCTTTAAAATCTGTCTAGTTTTACTAGAATTAAGCCCCTACAATTCCAATTAAGAATATTCATGGAGAAGTTAGGCTAGACTCTTGTGTAACATCTACTGTGTCTAGGTGGTCTATATCAAGATTAATTAGTTGTTGGCTATCTCTAGGTGCACTAAGCAAATGTCTAATTGCCTGTTCAAATTCAGATCTATCCATAGTTTTGATAGTTGTTATGATATCCCTACTCTCTTCTAAAGAATGCCCTAATCTAATTTGATATACTTGAAAAAGTTGAACTACTTGTTCTACTGTAAGTCTAGAGTAAGAAAACTTGGTTATTAAAGCCATACCTGAGGAGCTAGATCCTGCTGCCTCCTTTCTTTTCGTGGCCTTGCTCATGGCAGAATCGGGGTCATTCTGTGTTTGGACCCGGAGGCTCCTTCGAGGTCCACTGTCAGGTTGGCGGTTTTCAGCAACTGTGGGAGTGGGAATTTGTTGCTCTGAGTCTGAGAGACAGATGGCCTGGGCTGGAGAAGAACCAGGGCCCTGTCTCAAAGATGAACTCCTTTTACTGCGCCGGATTCCTACTATGCCACTGGAACTGGGTTTGTTCTTTTTCAAAGAGCTGGAGATGCCTACTGATTTTTTAAATTGAGCAACCTTGAACTTAGGTGTAGCTTTTGGTTTTCTCCCCCAAGTGTAATTTTTCTTTGGGGGACATGGTTTCGGTTTTGGAGTGGAGGTAGCAGTTTTGGGAGAAAAGAAGTGGAGTCTGTGAGCTTTGGCTAGAATAGGTTCCTCATCACTGTCTATTTCTGGGTTTGGGGTCTGAGGAGAAGGGATATGGGGTGAAGCTATTGCAGGTGAGGGTGGGGGTTGTGGTGAGGTGAGGTGGAGAGTACTGTAGATGGCCAAGTAAGAAGGAGAGGAATAGGCAGAGAGGGGAATCTAGGTATTGGGGGGAGAGTGAGAGTTGTTTGAGACTTAACCTCACCTGAAGCTGATGTATCTGGTTGCTGAACAGGAAGTGCATTTATCTCTGACTCTCCAGGTGTGACCTCTGCTACTGGTGCATTGGCTGCATTGACTGGTAGAGGCATAGGCACAGGCACTACTTCCTCTACTGGTAGAGGCACAGGCACTGCTTCTACTGGTATTGTCAAGGTACTAGGCCCTGCCTCCTGGTATCCAGTATAGCTTCCCCTATTCATGTGAAGATGGTGCTCCCACAGAAGTCTATCTAACTCAAAATCTAGCTCTAATTCCTCTATTTCTATTTCTTCCTCATTTTCATCTCTCTCTTCAGCATGGCAGGTGGATTTTCCTTTGGCCTCTTGAGTATGCATCTGTGTATGGTGAGAGTAGGATATGTTGGGAGGGATGGGATTATTATTGCCACTGGTAGTGTGTCCAGCCTCGTTGTTAACAGAAGGGAGTGGATTGAGAGGGGGGATTGGGTATCAGAGTAGCAAATGAACTTAACAAACACATCAGCTGCATACATTAGCAACTGCAATGAAAAAAGCTTCCTAAGAGGTTTGTTCCTGAGTTACATACAAAGGTAAAATAGATATTTTATAAATATAAAATGACTTTTAATAAAAAAAATAATAAGATGGGTAAATTCGTGAATTTTTGAAGTTTAGAAGGGAAAATATGATATTACGAAGTTTAGAGGGGAAAATACGTAATTTTGATGTTTTCGAGGGGTATACATGAAATTCCCCTATTTAGAACAACCAAAACAATTAAATTCTTCGCTTTCAAACAGATCAGATTGCTTCGTGATTCTTTTTACAAAGCGCGGCCTCGTAAAGCCCACCTAACAATTGAATGTATAATTGCTTTTGGATCCAATAGTACCATCTTTTTATGGTTTGAACTTTGCAGGCTTCTCAAATTTTAGGAATATGTATCTTTCATTGGACATCGCTTTGAAAATTCAACTGAGATGAATTAATGCCGATTTTTTTATTAATAGAAAAATAAATAATAAAAAAATAGAAAAAGGGTTAGGTTTTTGTGAAATTTTAAAATATAGGAAAAATGGAATAATTTATCTCGTCTGATAATTTAGACAGTAATCTTTTGAACTCTCTAATTAACTAAACAGAAAAAAAAAATTGGACGGGACAAACCATCCCGTCTAGTCCAAAAACAAAAACAGCGAAAAAAAGAAAAACCCTGGACGAATTAATGCATCCCGTCCAGACGGTCCCTTCTACATAAAGCCAAATTTTTTTATTAATATCCAAAAAAATAAATTTCAAAATCAACACTCCATGCAGAAGAATTTCAAAATCTGTCCAAACTGCAACTTTTTTCTATGATAATTCAGTCTAAAACCACAAAAAAATTGCGGTTCTAAGGTTTTTTTAATTAAACAGAAATTTTTATAACTTATTTGTTTTTTATTGAAATATTAGTAATATTTTATATATTTCTTTCAAAATAGATGGAATACTGTATAATTTGATTTATTAGAAAAACTGCGACAAATAATCTGGATCAACATTTTTCAGGTCAGATTTTTTGCGGCTGTAAGAAAAAATTAAAATATTTCTTTGTATGTTATTGAAAAAAAAATGTTTTGAATCTGAGTTATTGATTCCGGTTCAAAAGTCACTTCTAGATAAATACATAAAATATTTATATTCTTCTATTTCTGAAAAAAAAATGTGTCAGACACAAAATTCAAACAAAATTTTTGTCACACACATTTCTGACACATTTTTTTTGTTTTTTCAGGAATAGAAGAATTCAAATATTTTCTGTATTTACTTAGAAGTGACTTTAGAACCGGGATCAATAACTCAAATTCAAAACATTTTTATTTTTTTTTTCCAATAACACACAAAGAAATATTTTAATTTTTCTTATAGCCACAAAAAATCTGGCCTGAAAAATGTTGATCCAGGTTATGTGTCACGTCAAATTATATAGTATTTCTTCAATTTTTAAAGAAATATATAAAATATTACTAATTTTTGAATAAAAAAACAAATAAATTATAAACATTTCTGTTTAATTAAAAAAAACTTAGAACCGCAAAAATTTGTTTTCCAGCTTTAGACTGAATTACTACAGAAAAAATTTGCGATTTGAACAGATTTCGAAATTTCTACATAGGGTAGATTTTGAAATTAATATTATTTTTGGATATTAATAAAAATTTCGGTACATAAAATGAAAATTAGAACCTTCATGTGTCGGCCATTAATCATCTATTATAACCAGTGTTGTAAAAAACGTCAATTTAGACTGATTAGTTGTTGGCAGTGACCAAACCATTATGGATTTTTCCAACTAATCGGCCGATTATTTCCGATTATGACCGATTATTTCCAATTAATCACTTGGCAGTACTCTGTCCATCCGACGACTGCATACCGTTATTTACAACACTGATTATAACATAAAGGATGTGATTCTTAACTAACCTGTTATCCATGAATGATCAGCTGTTTCGAACTGTTCCGAGATGCGTGCAAGTAAAACCAGCTGTTTCGAGATGCGTTCTCGGAAAAAATCGATAGATGAATTCAGATTGTAGAAATTTTAAAATTACTGTTCATTGATTTCAAAATTTCAGCGGATCCGAATCCACATATAAGAGGCAACAAGTCAACACGGCTCAAGCCTAAGCTCCTCGAGAGACGAGAGTTGTAAGGAATTTCTGCCGTCCCGTTCATTTTTCTTTTGTGTGTCTGTTTGGCTAATAGAGAGTTTGGGAGATTAATTTTTAGATTTTCAGATGGACGGTTTATTTATTTTCAGATAAATCATCCAATTCTTCCTATATTTTGAAATTTCACGAAAACCTAACCGTTTTTCTATATTTTATTTATTTATTTTTCTGTTAATAAAAAAATCGGAAATTAATGCTACCTTCCCAAATTTCCAGAAATATCTTAAACTTTTGAGAAATTTGGATATATACCCATCACAACTTCGTTAATTAGAAATTTAGCCATCCAAAATTGAAAATTAAATATTTACCCATCTAAATATAACCTATTTATAAATATACCCATGTTCAAATTTTTTCACTAAAAAATATAAATCAATATTCATAAAATATTTAAATGACAATTTTACCCTTAGCAGTTATTTCCTAAAAACTTCCATCGCTATGTTCATGTGCAATCTCTTCCTCTTCCGTCCTTCCTCTACCCAGCCCGCCCTTTCTCGAACGCATATCCTCTGCATTAACTCAAAAGAGAATCTTTTGAGTTAATGAATTTCAACCGTCTGATTTTAAACATAGTCAATCCGTCCTGCCTATAACATAGGGGCTTTTCAATATTAGTGCGGATCTATTCCACACGAATCTTGAAACAGATCAGACGGTTGAGATTCATTAACTCAAAAGATTCCTTTTTGAGTTAATGCAGAGGATACGAATTCCCCTTCCTCTCCCTACCTCCCTCTCCCCCAGCCCGACAGTACCACTGTTGGTACGGTTATAAAACTATTATAGAGAGTTTAGTAACTTGCAAAAAGAAAAAAGTGTAAATACAGCCTCACTCATAACAGATGAAAAAGATCAAATACTTTCACCAATCATTTACAGACTGAAAAAGATCAAATACCAAATTTTTTTGAAATTTCATAAACGACATCAAATACCAATTTTTTTTTTTTTTTTTAAGATTATGGCAACAACTGCCAAGAAAAGCATTAAATCAGAAAGTAATAAACGCCAATTACATCCATCCATCCATTCCAGACTCTTACCTCCTACAGACATGAAAAAATAAAAGAAACCAAAACAAACAGTGAAGCAAAAAAAACTGGATTGGATACTAGTACATCAGCAACACCCTGTCAGTACCACCTGGTACCTTACCTATACCGGTATTTAATTTGGGTCAGGCAACATATTCGCCACACCAAAATATTGCTGATACAAATGATCGCAATGCACTCTTTATCTCTATGAAATTCATTTACATATTTACCAAACAAACAAATCTCCAATTAAAAAAAATTATACAAGGCCATAACAGAAAAGGCCAATAAGATTGATAATATCTAACAATGTGTAAAGGGGAACAAAACAAGTATTTTTTTTTTTTTTGAATTGGAACCCGTAGGCCTAATTTTAATTAAACATAAATACCAGTACATGTACATTAAAGGTCCATTCTACCTTACTCTAGCTTACATCAATCCTAACACTAATGATAAATAAAACAGCTACTGTCTTGATTAAAATCAACATCACAAGAAAAGAAAAATAACATTGTCTTTAGACCAGATTTACATAATTGACCCTGTGATTTGTTTGCTCTGCGTACCAGTCCAATTTGCTTTCCGATCTTTTGCTAGTTCTGGGTTGGAATTGAGTAGACAGGGGTATAATAAGGAAAGTTTGCTAATTCTGGGTTGGAATAGCTTCTGACAAAGGAGGGTCGTGAGGGATGGATGAGGGTACTGTCGCGTAGGATGGAAGAGTATCACGCGGGAAGAGAAAGGGTGAGGCAGGATGGGAATCGCATGAGATGGAGGAGGCTTGCACTGGATGGAAGGGATTGCGTGCTGGGAGAGGAAGGGTCGGAAGCATAGTGACAAATCAATTCTTCGGGAAAGGTTCGGCGAGCTCAAAAAAATAATTCGGGTATAATTTGGAAATGATACGGTATAACAATTCGTGTTTCAGGTATAATTCGGAAATGATTCGGTATAACAAGAAAGTAAAAAAAAAAAACCCAAAAACTAAAAGAAAAAAATTAATTTTTTTTTTTTGCGTTTTTATAGCGAATAATTCGTAATTTGCGTTTTATACGAGTTTTATTCGCGAATAAAACGTATTATACGTTTTTCTGCTTTTTATTCGGAGTTTGGTTTAGTAACGTAAAAAAATTTGTAATACGCGAGTCTTGTCACTATGGTCGGAAGGATCAAGCGGGAAATGGAGTAGGAAACAGAGGTTTTAGTGCTCAATACTCAGGGCTAAAATGGTCTCTTAAATATTTTATGAATATTAATTGGCAAATTCTTCTATGCACCTAAGGACCTATTTGTAAAATGAGCATATTTTCATTTTCAAAGTTCAAAAAGTCGATCCGACCGTTCAACATTATCTCCATATTAAAATGTACTTGGAGGTCAAATTTTACATTTTTTTGAATTTTTTACTATTTATTAAGATGGATACAAAATTCAATGGTCTGAATTTGACTAGTTTTGTGAAATACTTAATAAATAGTAAAAAAATTCAAAAAAATGTAAGATTTGATCTCTAAGTACATTTTAATATGAAGATAATGTTGAACGGTCGGATCGACTGTTTGAACTTTGAAAATGAAAATATGCTCATTTTTCAAATAGGTCCTTAGGTGCATAGAAGCATCCCTCATATTAATTTATATATTTTAGTGAAAAAATTTGAAAATGGGTATATTAATAAATAAGTTATGTTTAGATGGGTAAATATCTAATTTTCAATTTTCAATGGGTAAATATCTAATTAACGAAGTTGTGATGGGTATATATCCAAATTTCTCTAAACTTTTTTACAACTTTTATCTTATATTTTTTACTATTATAAGATTGGACATTGGAGTCAAGAGAATAATAGATATTATGGATCCAATTTACTGGAATTATTAACCCAAATCCATAAAATCTACAAGACCGCTAAATATGAAGTTCTTTCTATTACTAAAGGATCAGTAGATATGAAATTATACAAAATCATATCCCTGACCTTACCTTTGTGAATCCAGTACCTTCTCAAAACACCATCTTTTGTAAATCCAGACTTCTCTAAGACCCTCTGTGACCCCACATTTTCCGCATCAACCAATGCTTCGACTCTCTCTAAATCCTCAAAGTCTCTGAAAACTGTTCCCAGCATCGACTTGACTGCCTTTGTAACAATCCCCTTCCCCCAGTACTGCCAAGCCAGTACGTATCCTAGCCGACCACGGCACCGATCCTCACCTTTGTAGGGTGCCACCTATTAATTAAAATGATTATTTGTTACGGATGTCCTAATTGAAAACATGAATCAAGGGTTGCTGTTATCTAGAGAATAATTTCAGCAGTCTCATTATGTATCACCATTCACCCAGGACCAACATCTACAATAATGCCAGTATAGCTTATCATAGTGCTATTCTGAATTTCTAATCAGGCTCGCTATATTTTTTTCATATATACATTTCCATTTCTTACTTTTTAAAGTTGTTTGTTTTAATTACACGTTTAGGCTTGAACATTATGTTCTGGTCATAGTTCAAGATAAATTATTCACAAATTTGAGAGTAACTAAAGATGGAAAAATATGCGATGCCCCGACTTTAGCCCGCAAGTGCGCATGGAAATAAACCTGTTATTCCGATTCCAACTGTTGATATTCATTGAGATTCGCGCATGTAAAAAGTTCTTCGTCGAGATTTGCACATAAAAAATTTGAACGATTGGGACCGGAATAACAGGTTTATGTTATTCCTTTGAAATAGCATCAGATTTATTTTCAGGTGTGCCTAATATCCATGCTGGGTGGGGCCCACTGTCAATGATAGTAGGTAAAATTTGGGAAGGGAGTCCATATGAGGGTGTTTGCCAAGTTGGGTATGACTAAATTTTAAGCTCCGTTAAGGAAGAGGTGTTTGTCAACAAAAAGTTAAGAAAGTGGATGCTTAGATTTCTTAAGAAGCCTCAAATACTTAAGTCGTATAGAATGACTCCTTAAAATTTTGAATAAACTTCAAAATATGGACAAAAGGAAGCTTAAAAAAGTGATTTTAAGATTTACAAATGAGCAAGTGTTTAGCAAGCTTAAGACTTCTTAGTCTTCTGAGAAACTCTGAGGAGCCATCAAGAGGCTGTGCCGAATACTACCTATACTCTTAGGTAAGAGAATATTCATGTTTAGATCCGGACTGTCTAATCAAAATACAAGCCAGTCCGGTCCGAGTTGAAATACGCTTCCTTTAATATTTGTGTGGATTCTTATCGGACGGTCCGGATCTAAACATAAATATGCTGTTGTTAGGTGATATGAATTCCTGGGGGTGTGGGGGGGTGGTGGGGGGGGGAATTCAGATCCAGTGCAGTAACTCAATTTTTGAGTTTTGATCCAAACCGTCCAAGGTGCCCTAACACGAATCTTAAAGAACCTGGACCCCACAAATAATACTGGCCCCGTGCGCTACCACCGAATAGGCACCGTACACGTCAAAACTCAAAAATTGGGTTACATTAGGGGATCCGGACTCGGGGGGGGGGGGGGGGGGGCAAATCATGGCGCACTAGCTCTAATCCAATAGAGGTGGTTCGGTAAGAGAGGAGGGCAAAATTTTAGCTAGGCCTAACGAGTTGGTGTTCGGTAAACCTGGATTAAGAAATGTGCTAAGAAGGTAAGAAAAAGGTAATAAGTAGGCTTAATTCAAGAGAAATGGTATCATAAGAATCTGAGCAAGAGAGACTTAAGCTTAGGAATTTGAAAAAAAAAGAAGCACAACTTAATCATGTAGACTGAAAAATGTCAGAAGCAGTTTGAGCAAATACAAAGTACTGAGATAGCGCCGACCGGGCGGCCGCAGTAGCAGATGGCACGCATCCAGGGGCGGGGAAACATATCGCTCTTCATGTAATTGAGGAAATCTTCTTTGCTGGTGAAAGTGTCCCAGTGGAGCCATGTGTTGACCCGGTCGTCAGAGGCCCACACGTAGAAGTCATCCAGGTCAGCCAGGTCGATTGGCCGGAGCGTCACCTCAGGATCCATTTCTCTTTTGTCAAGGCTCTTCTCTGGGGTTGTCAGTTGTTTTTTTTGCAAGTGAGATGGTGAGATTTACCTTCAACAAAAGAGATATGTTGTCAGTTTATACAGGTTACACAGTACTAGCACCGTGCTTCACAGTACTAGCCAGGTGCCGTGCTTCACAATACCAACAGTATCAGCACAGCACCTAGCTTCACAGTACTAGCCAGGTCGATTGACCGACTCATGTATCATGTAACGTGTTTCCTTCAACAAAAAATACATCACAATAAATGATCCGATCACATCACGTGACCAATAATTTTTTTAATATAATTTTTTTTATTTTAATTTATTATGCAATAGTTTCTTAATTTTTAGTTTTTTTTTTTTTTACCTAACTTAAATAGAAAAAAATAATTAAACATGGCCAGTCACATCACGTTACGGTGTGATCACATGTAACGTAATTGTTCTCTATCATTTTAGTCGTGTCACACAAAAAAAAAATTTGGTCACGTGATGTGATCAAGTCACAGTGGATTCGTTGCGTCATGTTTTTCCTTCACTAACTATTAGCCTTGTAGACAATGGTGGATCTAGAGAGGCTTAAGGGTAAACACTTGCCTACCTCTGGATTTAAATTTTTTGTTAGATCCAGTGGTAAATTAAACTTGTGCCTAGTTCTGGATAGACTTGTGCCTACCCTTGGTACACGTGTCATGCTATGACCAAATCAGATTTTTACTTGTCATGCTATGCCGTAATCATATTTAGGATAGTCACAGCACATTAGTCACGCTTTGACCACACGTGACCGGTTTGTCACGTTTTGTTGTATTTACTATTTTTTTTCATAATTTAGATTAGTTTATTTAAAATTCACCATTTGATCAAGTTTTAACGGTTCTAATTACACGTGACTCACGTGACAATGTGCCGTGCCGCGATTAAATCTTTTGCATGACGTGTCGTGCCAAAATTTTCAAAGATGGTCATGTCACGCAAATGGTCATGGCATGAGACATGTGAATCACGATATGTGACCGACACACATGTCGTGCCGTGACCAAAACGAACCGTGCCTTGACGTATCCGGTCAAGCCATGACTTTTTTAAATTCCTATCCGCTACTCCGGTCTTATTCATCAGAAAAAAGATTGCACTATTGTCAGTAGTTTGTGCTGACTGACCGAAATCCTAAATCCGCCACTGCATGTAGAGTTTATATATACGGCTTGTAATTGCACCGTAAAGGATACAACTTGATTATAAAGAGCAATAATTTCAAATTAAGATGTTATCCGAGCTGGTTTGAAACACGTACTAGTTCCGTACCAGTAACATCTATCAGAAACATTATATTAACAAAACTGACTCAAAATCAAAGCTCTCCCAGGAACGATGAGGTTCAAAGTGGTGCCAGCAATCAAGAAACACAAGTGGTAGCTGACCACCTGACCCTAATCCAACACATAGCCTCACGACGGCTTTGCTCAACGAGAAAATTATCAATGTTGAGCTAGATCTGCAACAATCTCTCTTATCGGAAGCGGCAAAATTGATTTCTTAAATAGTGAAGTTACATCCCCAAACAAAGCCTGCTCTAAATTTGGAGAATGGAACATGACAGATAGCTTGGTATTTGTCATGGCTACTCAATTCGATTGAACCATCAATTTTGATAAAAGCTCTTTTTATGTAATTATGAAATTCTTTAAAAGATATGTATGGTAATTAAAATAATTTGTCTCATATCTTCAAATAAAAACAATAATTATCACAAATTACACAAGGTGAGAAATCGGTCATTCAACATAATCAGTAAAGTGTAAATGGAATGAACTCACTGTTTATGAGGCCGTGGGAAGCCGAATTTTGGTGGCAACCGAATTACTTTTCTTGGCAAGTGTTTTAGCAATTGTACAGAGAGAAGAAACAAGAAGGACGACAATGAACAAAGAAAAAGAGAAAGAAATCGAGAGAATGTCCTTCGTCACTAACCGGAATCAGACTAGCACAGACAATCGAGAGAGAGGGAAAACTGGCAAGCAAACTCTCAAGCGTACACATTAAAATCACAATGGACACGAGAAGGAAGGCTGCTGATTTCTTCATTCTCAACTCAGGCCAGCTCGGAAGAACAAAAATGGCGACACCACAGGCGTCTAATTACACTAATGAAGGGGATCATAAAAAAAAAAAAAATCAAATTCAGGGTCCGAATTGGAACAATTCATTGGGTCATCATTGTGATTCGCTTTGAACAATTTATCTGAGATGAATTTCTGCTGCCTTTCCAAATTCCAGGAACTTCTTAAACTCTTTCAGATATCTTATAATTTTAATATTCTAACATGAAGACAAAGGATATCAGATTAATTTATCATGTATCCTTGCCATACTACACACATATCTTTATCAAATCTGTACATAAATAAAAATTATTTTTTCTTCAAGAGCTCAGCATTCCTGAGTAGAACAATTTCCAATTAGAAATCAAAACTACAAATACACCCAAATCCGCAAAATCTATGCGACAGCCAAATATAAACTTGCTCCTATCATTCTAAAGGATAAGGATTTATGAAACTATACAAAACCATATCCTTGACCTTTCCTTTGTGAATCCAATACCTTCTCAAAACACCATCTTTTGAAAACCCAGATTTCTCTAAAACCTTTTGTGATCCTACATTCTCCACATCAACCAATGCTTCGACTCTCTCTAAATCCTCGTCGTCTCTGAAAACTTGTCCCAGCACCAACTTCACTGCCTTTGTTGCAATCCCCTTCCCCCAGTACTGTGAAGCTAGTACGTACCCTAGCTCAGCACGGCACCTGTCCGCACCTGTATAGGGTGTCACCTAAAAATTAAAGTGATATGTGTTAATTGTGTAAAATTGTAAATTATCTCAATGTTTGCTCAATTTTAAGGTGGTGGTGAAAAATGATAGGAAAAATATGTGATACATGACTTTAGCCTATCTGAGCGCACTATTTCTAATACCAGATAGATAAGAGTTAGACACAGGTGACTGTTGTCTTTAGTTTCAGGGGAGTACATCAAGTTGAATTTGTCCCTAATTAGAACTTATAGCTCATCTAATCTCCAGTTTAAACTTTAAACAACAACTGAACCAACCATTTGTTCTTAAAAAGGTATCTGAATTTTCTAAAGAAAGATCAACATAAAATATGTTTAATCGCAATTTGTAGTAAATCTGACATTGAATTCAAACAACAACCGAGCCATCCGATTGCTCTTAAAATGTCAACTGGCCAAAATGGGTATCACAGCTCTTCTAATTTCTAAAAACATCAGCTATATTATACTATCTATAGCGTTGTTCATTGTCTGGATCCTCACTTAATCACTTTAATTTTGGTTTTATTCTGAAAATCTAAGCTCAAACTAGAGAAAATGTCAGAAGCAGTCAGAGCAAATAGAAAGTACCGAGATGGCGCCGACCGGGTGGCCGTGGTAGCAGATGGCACGCATCCAGGGGTGGAGCAACACATCGCTGTTCATGTAATTGAGGAGATCTTCTTTACTGGTGTAAGTGTCCCAGCGGCACCACGCGCTGACCTGGTCGTCGGAGGCCCACACGTAGAAGTCGTCCAGATCAGCCAGGTCGAATGGCCGGAGCGTCACCTCTGGATCCATTTCTTTTTGTAATTTTTGGGTTTGTCAGTTGTGTTTTGCAAGTGAGATGGTCTGAGATTTTGCCTGCTCAGTTGAAACTTGAAACGGAGGAAAGGAGTACTTTTTTTATTAATTGATGATGATTGTGCTTTTGGTTTATCCTTTGGTCAACAAAGTCGGGAATTTAAAAAAATTAAAATAAAAAATAAAGTCGCGAATTCATGTAGCCAAAGGTAAACAGAGTATTTATGTTTAGATCTGGATCGTCCGATCAGAATCCGCACGAATATTAAAGGAACCCGTGCATTCTACCTCAGATTCTGATTGGCCCGGATTCTAATCAGACAGTCAAGACCTAAACAGAAATATTCTGTTACCTCAGAGATATGGATTCATCAGTAGGCTTATTGATTGGGGTCGGCGTTGTTTCCTCTTCGGATGTCCGGATCTCAGAATTCATATCACCGACGGTACCGTAAAGGAAATCTTTTACAATTACTTGATCTGGACCGCTCTTTTTAACTTTACACGAATCTCAAAGCCCAACAATACTGCCCCGTGCGCTAGCCCGAATCCCAAACCGGCTGAGAATTAATCTCAAACCGTAAATAGCTAACTGTAAAAGGGAATCTTTTACGGTACCGTCGAGGATATGGATTCCGGATTTCATTGATTGGTCTCAGGTGTCGTGGACCGTCTATTTTTTGAGATGGAACGAAGAATGACCTCAATACAGATTAATATTATATGCATTCTTTCACTGAGAAGACACACTGACAAACAGTAGTCATCACTAGCTGATGTGAACTGGACGGCTTAGATATTTGTGGCAGGGGCGGATGTAGAATTTCTATCGGGAAGAGGTAGAAATCGGATTGAAATAACTTATTAGGTTCAAACTCATTAACTAATTAGGCAGGAATCGGATTGAAATAACTTATTAGGTTCAAACTCATTAACTAATTGAGTACTAGATAAAAAAAAAACAATCAACATAATAAAAATAATAAAAATAGTGGAGTTGGCTATGGTGCTATGCGTAGCATAGAGGGTCTCCGTGCAACGGCTCAATATTTGAGTTTTCAAAATCCTAATGGTCGATCCGAACCGTTAAACATGATCTCCATATGAATATGTACTTGCAAACCAAATTTTACATTTTTTAGAATTTTTTTACTATTTTTTAGATAGGTAGAAAATCACTTGATCTGAATGGTACAGAATTTTCAGATCAAGTGATTTTCTACCTATCTAAAAAAATAGTAAAAAAATACTAAAAAATGTAAAATTTGGTTTGCAAGTACATATTCATATGGAGATCATGTTTAACGGTTCGGATCGACTTTTAGGATTTTGAAAACTCAAATTTTGAGCCGTAGCACGGAGGCCCTCTATGCTACACGTAGCATATTAGCAATTTCCAAAAATAGTAGTATTACATAATAAAAAACAACAAAATAAAATCATTTACATATTAAAAAACAGCAAAGTTGGTCTGGATCCGTAAATTTTTATAAAAACAATAAAGTTTCTCATTAACCGTGCTTTTGGACTAGTCTGGCAGGCTTTCTAGTTTAAGAGAGGGGCAAAATAATTTCCAGAGAGGGGATGTGGGTCTGCCCCTGTTTGTAGGTCTCAATGAGAGAGCAAAGTTAGGATGTATTGTGCTCACCAAGAAGGTTTGGTGAACACACCTTCAAAAATCTATCGGATTGATTTTAAAGGATAAATTTGAACTGTTGAAATTCATCTACTTTATGAGTGATGTGTGTACATGTAAAATTTCAAAAAATTTGAATTCTTTTAGTACAAAGTCAAGCGGTAAAAAAATTAACTTCTATTTTACTACTTGACTTTGTAATAAATGAATTCAAAACTTTCACAATTTTGCATGTACACACATCACTCGTGAAATAGATATGATTCAATGGTTTGAATTTATCGTTTGAAGCCAATTCAATAAATTTTTAGAGTTGTGCTCACAACACACTCTAGTATAAGATCATTTCTTATCAAAACTCAGACGGAATAGAATTCCATATTATCGGTTGGGTTTAGCCTACCCAATTTCTTAAGTATCGAGGTCATAATCAATACAATAATTCGAAATAGAAAAAAGACAAAATCATTTTTTCATAAGTTTTCATTTGTTCATTTTGAATCCTTTTTATTTTTTTATTTCCATTTTTTCTAAATTCTTGATTTTATTTTGATTTTTTTTCTTCCATTCCATAGGAATACAATCAATAAAGAACTTTTCTTCTTTGTGAATCTATGGGTGCATTTGGATGGAGCAAAAATAACACTAACCCGAAAATAACACTATTCATTTGAGCTATTCAATGTTTGAATGAAAAGCTATCGTGTGGTAAATATACTAAAAATTGAAGGACAGTGATAATACCACAATCCGATCCATGCCCGATCCATTTGCACGGTTGCACCCCTAGAGCGCATAATTGTATTTCGATCTAATAGTATTATCTTTTTCTGATTTGAACTTTTGGTTTTATATTTTTCATCAGGCCTAGACTCTTGACTTTCATTGGAACATCGCTTTGAACAATTTAACTGAGATGAACTTCTTCTGCCTTTCCAAATTCCAGGAACTTTTTAAACTTTTTCAGAGCTTCTTATAATTTTATGTTCTAAGATGGAGACAAAGATTATCATATTTATCATGGATCCTTGCTATACCAGTATACCACACATATAACCTTATCAAATCAGTACATAAATAAATAAATAAATTACATTATGTTTTTTTTTTTTTTTTTTTTTTTTGCCTCAGAGTTCAGCATTCCTGAGTAATACAAAAGTCCAATGAAAATTCAAAACTACAAACAGACCCAAACCCACAAAATCTACACAACAGCTAAATATAAAGTTCTACCTATCATACCAAAGGATCAGTCGATATGAAACTATACAAAATCATATCCCTGACCTTACCTTTGTGAACCCAGTACCTTCTCAAAACACCTTCTTTTGTAAATCCGGACTTCTCTAAGACCCTCTGTGACCCCACATTTTCCACATCAACCAATGCTTCGACTCTCTCTAAATCCTCAAAGTCTCTGAAAACTGTTCCCAGCACCAACTTCACTGCCTTTGTTGTAATCCCATTCCCCCAGTACTGCGAAGCCAGGTGGTACCCTAGCTCACATCGGCACCTGTTATCACCTTTATAGGGTGTCACCTATTAATTAAAATGATTATTTGTTGAAGGTGTAAACTATCTCAATGTTCGCTTAATTTTACGGAGGTTGTGAAACATGATGTGTGTATGTGTGTGAAGAAATTTTGGTACGGGCCATTGAAAAGATGAATCAAGGGTCACTATTATCTAGAGAATAATTTGATCAGTCTCATTAGCTAAACCACCGAGTACCAGCATCTACAATAGCGCTGGTATATCTTATCATGGTGCTATTTTGAATTTTCTTATCACGCTCACTGTATTTCTCTTCATATATACGTTTAAATTTCTTACTTTTCAAGTTGTTTGTTTTAATTAATCGTTTAGGCTTGAATATTTTGTTTTGGTCAAATTTTGTATCGGAACTAGTTCGTGATAAATTATTCACATATGTGCAAGTAATTAAGGATAGGAAACATATGTGATGCCCCCACTTTAGCCCCCCAGGTGTGTCTACCATCCATGCTGCGCGGGGGCGTGGGGCCCACTGTCAATGATAGTGGGTAAAACTGGGGAGGGGGAGGGGGACAAATCCTGGCACACTATTTCTAATCCCAGAGGTCCTGTTCGTGGTTCAACAAGCAAGAGAGGATTAAATTTTAATCCGTATTAAGGAGCTCATGTTCGGTAGAATGGATTTAGAAAAGTAGCTTCTTTGAAACAAAAAAAGTCTTTTAAGAAAACTTAATCCAAGAGAGATGGTGTCTTAAGAATTCAGGAGACTTGTTTTCCAATAAGAGAAGACCGGTGTATCAGTTGATAAATGACACGGCTTTGGATATCACATTTTGGGCACAGTAATGACCGGGCAAGGGGTAGAGAGACTGAGTGATTATTGTAAATTAATTGTGGTGATTAACGCTAGCTAGGAAACCAGGGGGGTTTAGGGATAGCGGCAGTAAATAGAAAGTGAGCAATACCTGTAAATAAACTATACTCTTTTTTATCAATATATTTGTAGCTGACCGACCATCAAAAAAATAATTCAGGTAAGAGAGGCTTAAGCTTAGGAATTCGGGTAAAAGGAGCAAACGTTAATTCTCACTAAGGAGATGTTGTTTGGACGGATTAAACTTCTAAGAAGTCTAAAGCAGGTCCAAGGAGTCCTAAGGAGGATTTGCCGAATGGCACCAGATAGATAAGAGTTGGACACAGGTGAAATCAAGTTATAGCTGTCCCTAATTAGAAACTTTAGCTCATCTAATCTCCATTTTAAACAACAATCGAACCAATCATTTGTTCTTAAAAAGGTATCTGGATTTTCTAAAGACATGTCAACATGATTATGTTTAATCGGAATTTGTAGTTAATCTGACCTTGAATTCAAACAATAACGGTTCAGCCATCTCTTTGTTCTTAAAATGTCAACTGGGCCAAAATGAGTATCACCGCTCTTCTAATTTCTAGTTTCTAAAACTCTTCTAATTTCTAAAATAACATCAGCTATATTACACAATCTATAGCATTGTCTATTGTTCTGTCAATCACTTAATTAGTTTTGGTTTTGTTCTGAATCTGTTCAAAGGGGTTTTAGCCTCATCAAGGTAAAGTAACACCATGAAAGCAATCCCATTTCCAGAGACAATTGAAAAGCTGAAACTAAATAAAATGTCAGAAACAGTTTGAGCAAATGCAAAGTACCAAGATGGTGCCGACCGGGCGGCCATGGTAGCAGATGGCACGTGTCCAGGGGTGGGGCAACACATACTTCTTCATGTAAATGAGGAGATCTTCTTTGCTGGTATAAGTGTCCCAGCCGCACCACGCGCTGACCCGCTCGTCGGAGGCCCACACGTAGAAGTCGTCCAGATCAGCCAGGTCGAATGGCCGGAGCGTCACCTCTGGATTCATTTCTCCTTTTTTGTGAAGCCACTACTTTGGGAAATTGTTGGTTGTTTTTACTTTTTAGCAAGTGAGATGGTGAGATTTGCATATAACTTGAAAACTTGAAACGGAGGAGAGGATTATATTATTTTGATGATTGTGCTTTCGCCGACATTTTTATTATTCAAAGTTAATTACAAATTAATAAATATACTCAGAATTAGTAGAAATTTCAAAAAATATCCAAATCGGTCAGATTCCTCTTTTCCCATAAACCGGCCAGAATTTGATCGGTTTTTTTTTTCCCATTTACATCCTATAAATACCTTTTTTTTCGCTCACCCACAACTCACTCATCTCAACTTCGTTTTTTCCCTCTTTTTAAGGTAAATTTTTTTATTTAATTTAATTTTTTTATTTAATTTAGATTTATTGTTTAGGGTTTAGGGTTTAGGATAATTTGTTATAATTTAGTATAATTAGTATAGTTGATCATATTTTAGCGTATTTTGGTATTTTTTTAACATAATTAGGCTAATTCAGCGTAATTTAGTCGAATTTAGCATAATTAAGATAATTAGACCATTTGAGCATATTTTACCGAAATTAGGTTATTGTTGCATATTTTAGGTTATTTTAACCTCAATTGTACAATTTTAGCATAATTTAAGCCTATTTTGGCCCTTTTTAGCATATTTTACCGAAATTAGGTTATTGTGGCATATTATAGCATATTTTAGGTTATTTTAACCGCAATTGGCCTATTTTAGCATGTTTAAGCAGAATTAAGTCTATTTTGGCCATTTTTAGCATATTTTACCGAAATTATGTTATTGTAGCCTATTATAGCATATTTTAGGTTATTTTAACCGCAATTGGCCTATTTTGGCCCTTTTTAGCATATTTTAGGTTATTTTAATTTTGGCATATTTTAGTATAATTAAGACCGCAATTGGCCTATTTTAGCATGTTTAAGCAGAATTAAGCATATTTTGACCATTTTTAGCATATTTTACCGAAATTATGTTATTGTAGCATATTATAGCATATTTTAGGTTATTTTAACCGTAATTGGTCTATTTTAGCATGTTTAAGCAGAATTAAGCCTATTTTGGCCCTTTTTAGCATATTTTACTGAAATTATGTTATTGTAGCATATTATAGCATATTTGGGTTATTTTAATCGCAATTGGCCTATTTTAGCATGTTTAAGCAGAATTAAGCCTATTTTGGCCCTTTTTAGCATATTTTACCGAAATTATGTTATTGTAGCATATTATAGCATATTTTAGGTTATTTTAACCGCAATTGGCCTATTTTAGCATGTTTAAGCATAATTAAGCCTATTTTGCCATTTTTAGCATATTTTACCGAAATTATGTTATTGTAGCCTATTATAGCATATTTAGATTATTTTAACCTCAATTGGCCTATTTTAGTATGTTTAAGCATAATTAAGCTTATTTTGGGCATTTTTAGCATATTTTAGGCTATTTTAACCGAAATTAGGGTTTAGGGTTTACTTAGAGATGGTTAGCATAATTTTATTTTTGAAATCATGATGCCTAGAGGACGGTCTACGGCTCGTAGTTGACGAGCCGATCAGTACTAGCAGCACCGAGCATTTCAGTCCTCTCTTGTGGATGCCCCATGATGATCACCAAGTCTCACTGGCTTCTCGTGAGGTACGTATCTTTTTTTAGGTTTTCTTTAAATTTTGTTATGTTAACACCATGTGGATTACCTTTTTCAACGCATGACACGTTTCTTTTAGATATGAAGTTGCGGTGCGTTCACATGCAGTACTATGAGGTGATGGACCAGTACCTCATCAATCTGGGCCTCTACCAAGTTGTGGACATCTTGCGGACTGAGAAAAACATCATCAATGCATCTCTAATCACAGGACTGGTGGAACAATGGCGTCCCGAGACGCACACGTTCCACATGTCATTCGTAGAGATGACAGTGACACTCCAGGCTGTGAGTGTCCTTTGGGGTTTGCCTATCAGTGGCACATCCGTTGGCGGCATATCTGACAGCCGGAGATTTGCTGCTGATATCGACCGGTTGTTGGGAGCTGATCCTCTCTCTCATTGGGAATCGTGGGCAGTTCAAATTCCATCTGAGGATGACTAAGTTGCGAGAGCACTTCAGCCTGGGTCTGATGGCAGATTCCACCGATGAGCAGATTCGGAAGTAAAAACTATAAATTGTTTCTATTACATTTACTATAAATTGTTTCTATTACATTTTTTATCTGTTTTGTATTGCAGATATCACGGGGCTACATAATGGACCTTTTTGGTTCTGTCATGTTTCCTGATTCCAGTGGTGATTGTATGCCGATGATGTATCTTCCGCTACTGGAAGACCTTAAAAATCTGTCACCGTACAACTGGGGTGGGGCTATCCTAGCCCATCTGTACTCCCACCTGTGCCGTGGTTGTAAGGTAAGTCTCTAACTCTTTTCTTATTTAATTATTTAATCAATCAATCCAAATATCCTGACGGCTAAAATTCAACGAGTAGAACATGAGTAGAAGATGAAAGACAACGAGTAGAACATGAAAGACAACTATAATAATATGAAATACAATTAAAAGAATATGAAATATAACTAGAAGAAGATCAAATACAACTTGTAGTAGAGGAAAGACAACCAGTAGACAAAAGAAGATGAAAGACATCAACTAGTAAAAGAAAGAGAACTAGAACAAAATGAAAGACAATTAGTAGAAGGTGAGAGACAACCAGTAGACAACTAGTAGAAGATGAAAGACAACTTGATAAAGATGAAAGACAACTATTAGAACATGAAAGATAACTAGTACAAGTTTAAAGACAACTAGAAGAACATGAAATACAACTAAAAAAAATATGAAATACAATCAGATGAAGATGAAATACAGGTTGTGGACGAAAGACAACCAGTAGACAGCTTGGAGAAGATGAAAAACAACTAGAAGAAGATGAAAGACAACTACAAGAAGATGAAAGAAAACTAGTAGAACATGAAAGACAACTAGAAGAAGATGAAATACAACCAGAAGAATATGAAATACAACTAGAAGATAATGAAATACAACATGTAGTAGATAACTAAGAGAAGATGAAAGACAACTAGAAAAAAAAATGAAAGACAGTTAGAAGAAGTAGAACATGATAGACAACTAGAATAAAATAAAAGACAGCTAGTATAAGATTAAAGACAACCAGTAGACAACTAGAATAATATGAAAATATTACTAGAAGAAGATGAAACACAACATGTAGTGGATGAAAGTAGACAACTAGTAGAATATAAAAGACAACTAGAAGAAGATGAAAGACAACTAGTAGAACATGAAAGACAACTAATACGACGTGAAAGACAACTAGAAGAATATGAAATACAACAAGGAGAATATGAAATACAACTTGTAGTAGACAAAAAGACAACAAGTATAACATGAAAGACATTTAGAAGAAAATGAAAGACAAATAGTAGATGGTGAAATAAATCCAGTAGACAACTAGTAGAACATGAAAGACAATTAGAAGAAGATGGAAGACTACCAGTAAAACATCAAACCAATATAAGATGAAATACAACTTGAATAAGTAGAAATACAACCTGTAGTAGACGAAATGCAACTAGTATAACATAAAAGACAACCAATATAACATGAAAAACTATTAGAATAAATTGAAAGATAACTAGTAGAAGATGAAAGACAACTAGTACAACATGAAAGACAACCCGTAGAATATGAAAGACAACTAGAAGAAAATGAAAGACAACTAGTAGAAGGTGAGAGACAACCAGTAGATAATTAGAAGAAGATGAAAGACAACTAGAAGAAGATAAAAGACAACGAGTAGAACATGAAGTGCAACTAGAAGAATATGAAATACAACTAAAAGAAATTAAAATATAACTTATTATAGACGAAAGACAACTGGTAAATAACTTGAAGAAGATGAAAGACAACCACTAGTATATGAAAGACAACTAGAAAAAAATAAAAAACAATAAGTAGAAGGTGAGAGAAAACCAGTAGACAACTAGTAGAAGATATATTTTATTGAGGGATATTTTGTCTGTTACCTGAGTTGAAACGTTCGTTGTTTAATGTTCTAATACACATTTTTTTTCACCCATAACATTATATTGAAACTACTGTCTAGTGCAGAATTTCTGCTAATTTGGACAGTTTACAATCCGTGTCATGAGGTACCTCTCTGCCTGTAATGTGATTGATATGAACATAAAATTTAACATGGTGTCTAAAGAAGAACACTGATAATCTTGTAATCATAATATTGTTTTTCTCAATAACCAACAGCTTAACCAGAAGGACTTGATCAAATTTCATTTCACGGGGGATCACTTGACTTTTTATTTTGAAAATGTTAACAATCTTCAAATATAAAATTTGAAGGTAAAACTTCGACACTATAGATATGATATATATTATTTGAGGAGGGATCAAGTTACAACAAAGTTACAACAATTATTTTTTTCATTTTTCAAAGTCTAAATCGTCAATCCAAACCGTTCAACATGATTATCTAAATAAAATGTGCCTGCAGATTAAATTTTATATTTTTTTAAATTTTTTTACTATTTATTAAGATAGGTACAAAATTCAATGGTCTGAATATGACTATTTTTTGTAAAATACTTAATAAATAGTAAAAAAAATTCAATAAAATGTAAAATTTGATCTGCAAGCACATTTTATTGTGGAGATCATGTTGAACGGTTTGGATCGACGATTTGGACTTCGAAAATAAAAAAAATGGTTGTTGTAACTTTGTTGTAACTTGATCCCTCCTCATATTATTTTAATATCATATTTATAATATATAATGGGATTTGATTTATTATTATACATCAATAGTTCGAGACTAACAAATCTTGATGCACATTAAATAATACTTATATTATAAAAAGAAATCTGATTGTTAGGCCATCTTTAAAAAAAAAATCAGTATTGTTTGGTTTTTTTTTTATAAGAATTCATTGTCAAGATTGTCAAAATTAATCAATCATTGTCAAGTGATCTCTCGTTTCTAAATAAAAAAACGATAAGAAAAATGAAATGAACGATGGAATAAAAATCTAACCAACAGAAAAAGATTCAAACTGAAGCTATTTTTCAAACCATGTGGTTCATCCTTGATCTTTCCTTTGTGAATATGTAGCTCCTCAAAACCTTTTGTGATGCACCATTCTGGCATTCTCAACACACAACAGCTACCCATCGCCTCCAGACTTTCTAGTCCCTCAATTTCTGCAAAATCACTGCCCAAAGGTTGTTTAACAGCATTTTCCATGAGCCTCCCCCTGTACTGCCACCTCAGCAGATAACCCAGCTCAGCATGGCACTGGCCCTCTCCTGTGCAGGCATCACCTATTATTCAAAACATTTGATCATTTGAACAATTTGTTTAATCGTGCCTGTGGCTGGGCTTCACCTATTACTGTCTGCCTAAAGAGTGGAAATGGAAGTGTTTCCTTTGTGCAAGTTTGCTGGAAACTGAGAAGTAGATATAGTGCTTCTTAATTGCATCTATGACAAGGTTAGTTTACAAACAGAATCACCGAAAATTAATGTAGATCTACTGCTGCTTAATTGCTTGTAGCCTTTTCTCGCAAAGCATATGGAATGTTTCCCTAGAACGAAGCAATATATATTCTGCTTTGTACATGTAAAGTAAACAGAATTCTTGTTTCCAATCAGCTCAGTCCGTCAAACAAAATTTCCAACCAGAGAATTTTTCCTCCAAGAAATTATCTTCAAATTTTGCAAATTTTGTAGTCCTAACAAAGTTTGCAAATGATTTGTTACAATTCATGTTACTTTTTACCTATATTTGTTTAGCTTTACCGTGCTGATGCGATGATTCTTATCAAAGAACAACTAGAACGGATCGCCTTAACAGAGAAAACACATACTAAGCCATCATCGATACAAAAACCAAGCTAATGAACTTGTATACTATTATATTTTGTCTGAATGAATACTGGGTATCATCCTAAACATAGGATGACCAAAATATACCAACCACAATCAAACTATAAGCTCTCTCTTATACTCACATACACCAAAATCCCTCAAAAATAAAAAGGAACAGAATAACCCTCCTAAACTTCTAAACAAGACCATCGCCGATCAAGAACCCAGTTCTGTGTCCAGACACCAGAAACTGAACCAACAGACTTATCAAGTTCACAACTACTATAACCAAAATCTCCAAAACAGACTGAGAGAACCCTCTCATAGATTCATTTCTTCTTCTGAGCAGCCTTGGTGACCTTGGCACCAGTTGGATCCTTCTTGTCAACAGCCTTGATGACACCTACAGCCACAGTCTGCCTCATGTCTCTAACAGCAAACCTACCAAGAGGCGGATACTGAGAGAAGGTCTCCACAACCATGGGTTTGGTGGGAATCATCTTAACAAAACTGGCATCACCATTTTTCAAGAACTTAGGCTCCTTCTCAAGCTCCTTGCCAGACCTACGATCGATCTTGGTCAAGATCTCAGCGAACTTAACGGCAATGTGCGAGGTGTGGCAGTCGAGCACAGGGGCGTAACCATTGCCGATCTGGCCTGGGTGGTTCATGATAATGACCTGAGCAGTGAAGCTTGCGGCCTCCTTGGCAGGGTCATCCTTGGAGTTTGAGGCAACGTAACCACGCTTCAGATCCTTAACAGCAACGTTTTTCACGTTAAAACCGACATTGTCACCGGGAAGTGCCTCTTGGAGAGCCTCGTGGTGCATCTCAACAGACTTAACTTCAGTTGTCAGACCAGAGGGAGCGAATGTCACAAGCATACCTGCACAGACAAACAACAACAACAATAACCAAGCCTTTAGTCCCAAACAAGTTGGGGTAGGCTAGAAATGAAACCCAATCATAATCATAAAGTCAAGGTAGATAAGCAATAATAATAATAATAATAAACAATGGTTATTTAATGCCACTACAAAATAATATGTTTTACTTGGTAAAAATACATAACAATAAGATGCAAGTGTAATACCAGGCTTAATAATTCCGGTCTCAACACGACCAACAGGGACAGTTCCAATGCCACCGATCTTGTAGACGTCCTGAAGTGGGAGCCGAAGGGGCTTGTCAGAGGGACGTTTGGGCTCATTGATCATGTCAAGAGCCTCAAGAAGAGTGGGGCCCTTGTACCAATCAAGATTGGTGGAGCGCTCAATCATGTTGTCTCCCTCAAAGCCAGAGATGGGCACAAAAGGGATTTTGTCAGGGTTGTACCCAACCTTCTTCAGGTAGGAGGAGACTTCCTTAATAATTTCATCATACCTTGCCTTGGAATACTTGGAGTGGTGGCATCCATCTGTAAAATAAGACAAAATGGTAGATACATTGTTAGGTTTTACTACCGAAAAAAGGTGCTAAATTCTAGAAGTAGCAATTCATTCACTTGTATAATTCTAAGAGACATTGCAGTAATGCAGTTAGTACATTGTCATAGCTCATCAAAAAATTGACGATGTGAATTTATATTGTGTACATCTTTCTAATTATTTAGGTAACAATATTGTTAAACATACCTTGTTACAGCAGCAAATCATCTGCTTCACACCAAGGGTGAAAGCCAGGAGTGCATGCTCACGGGTCTGGCCATCCTTAGAAATACCAGCCTCAAAACCACCAGTGGTTGAGTCAATAATGAGCACAGCACAATCAGCCTGAGAAGTACCAGTAATCATGTTCTTGATGAAATCCCTGTGACCAGGAGCATCAATAACCGTGCAGTAGTACTTGGTGGTCTCAAATTTCCAGAGGGCGATGTCAATGGTGATACCACGCTCACGCTCGGCCTTGAGCTTGTCAAGCACCCACGCATACTTGAATGAACGTTTGTTCATCTCAGCAGCCTCCTTCTCGAAACGCTCAATGACACGCTTGTCAATGCCACCGAGCTTGTAGATAAGGTGACCAGTGGTGGTTGATTTGCCAGAGTCGACATGGCCAATGACCACAATGTTGATGTGAACCTTCTCCTTACCCATGTTTTGAGAAGTGAAAGCTACATAGAAAAAAAAAAACAAGACGTTGTCAGCATATAGGTGTAATTACAGCCTTTTCTATCATCAGTAGTGTAGTATTATGAATTTTGTGCTCCAGAGCTGATCATGTGACTATGTGAGAAACTATTACCAGATAGTCACTAGGCTTTAATGCAGAAAATAGAACCAGGAAAGCAAATTCCTACAATATAATTTGAACTGATTCGTCTATTTTTATAAAACATATGCAAGAAAATAAAATTATTTCTGTAGGAGATTACCACGCTAATAGATTATGAAATTAAGCACATATAAGCACGTCTGGAATCCCAGTAACCTATAATACAACAATAAAAGGTTTTTTATCTAGAACTAAATTGGTAGATACAAAGTCTTTAAAAAATTTCTTTTAGATTTAACAGGTACATACAAATTAAGTGTTGGAGACTCAAATGCAATTACAACCAGACCAGAGAAAAATTCAAGGTTTCATGACAGTAAACACCATTTAAACGTTTACAAACTTCAGAGAATGAACATGCTGTATAGCACTATAGCCCATCAATTTTATCCAAAAAAAAAAAAAAAATCTAAGACGAAAATAAATTGGATATTTTTTTTTTCCGATTATAACCAGGTAACCAGGTAAATACCGTATACGAAACAATGATTCGATGAAAGGAGCGAGTATCTACTATATTACCAAATTAGCAAATCATAGTAACTATTACTATGATATGGTAAAAAAGAAAAGATCAGGAGATGAGACCTTACCAAAAACCCAAAGAGACCGAGTTAAAGAAATGGGAATGTGGCTGCCTTTAGCTGCTCAGGCTCCTTGGGTCGCAAGTCGCAAGTAGAGAGACGAGAAACCCAACCCTATAGCTGCAACATTACTTTACTACCCTTTATAGGGTTTTGACGCGTGGACGGGTTATTTGTATAATTCGACCTCCTAAATTGATCGGACGGTTGTATACATGATTGATATGATGAAATTATCGAAATTGCACTGTGTTGTTGTTTAGAGCATCGTTGTGTGATTTCTTTTAAATTGTTAATTGATATGGTAATTGCTAATATAATTATTGAGATGTACTATAATTTTTAAATTAGCAAGTTTATTTTAAACACAACTCTAATTAAATTTTTGGAATGTGAGTGATTTAGAAATTAAGAATCTTTTTAATTGCTAAATTCAGTGACGTGGTCCAAATTATTTGCTAAACATTTGCTGGAACGAAGATGCTCTTAGAAAGACAGAAAAAATAAAAAATATATATTATATACAGTCTTCAATTACTCATGTCATAAATAACCTCAAACTGTCTTTTATCAAATTCTTTTCTTAAAACAACTTTTAATAAATGCCAAAATATATTTTGATTTCAACAAAATCGCGTGACATGTGCAAGAGCGGAAATATAAAATTAAGATCGGAATGTTAATAAATCAAATGAAGTGTAATTTCATTTTATGAGAGGAGGGGACTAAAAGTATTGATGCATACAAAAAATAATCATGTTTAGAAATTGAAAATATGTTGATTTATTCTTAATTACTAAATTGCTGTGAATAAAAATATTATTGAAAAAAAGTGAATTTTAAAATGAGATAATTCTATAAAATATTTTATTTGGATGAATAAGTATACTTTTAAAATGTTGAAAATCAGTACAATAAAAACAACACAATTAACCGCACATAAATTATACAGAAAAACACATATTTTATTTTAAATGAGGAGATAAGTAAAGACAAATATGAACCATGCTATTAGAATAAAAGAAGTAAAAAAAAATGTGATCATCACATAAATAAAAGTGTTGAAGTGGTATTGATAAAAAAATTTGAAACTTACCTTCTTTATAAATTATAGATTATATTCTATTCTTAGAATGCTTAAGGTGGCGATCTTCTTAACTAACTGTGATTAAATGTTCTTTTATAACTGTGATTTTTTTTTCTAATTACGTTAAAAAAGCACCAAAATATTCTAAGGTGGTGTAATATTTACTTGAAAAAAGATAAGAAGGTGGGCCCGACAGCATCGGCCTTATATGTCGTGGAATCTGATTTTTTCTTTTAGAAACCATAAATAAAAAAAATTATGAAACTAATGTACTGAATTAGCAATTCGGCCCGAGATGTTTTCACCGGTTTTCATAATACTAGTCACAGAAAATCAACTTTTGTCTGGACCGAAATGACATTTCGGCTTAATGTTTTTCTCACCATTCCCAAGATGTCATTTCGGTCCGACCCCATTTCATTTTTTTAACCTCGAGGTCCCTGTCTCTCTCTTCTCTTCTCTCATTTCTTCCTCCTCTTTTCTTTCCACCCGAACAAGCTCTTTTTTTTTTCAACTCTCAAAACTCAATTATTTTTTTTTCTTTTCACATAAATTTGTATATTTTTTGGAGGAGAACAAGAAAAATTTCAGATCTACAATTTTCATTAGGTATGTGGTTAAATTTTTTTTTTTAATATACAATTTGAATTATATAATTTTTTTATAGTATAAATAAGTAATTGTAGAGTAATTTTGATTTTTTAGTGTAATTTAGCTTTTTTAAGTGTGATTTTTTAATAATTGTAGAATTATTTAGTTTGCATGTAGAGTAATTTAGTTTTTTGCACGTAGTATAAATAAATTGTAGAATAATTTAGTTTTTTTTAGTGTAATTTAGGTTTTTTTTAGAGTAATGTTAGTAATTGCAGAATTATTTAGTTTGTATATAGAGTAATTTAGCTTTTTGCATGTAGTTTAAATAAATTGTAGAATAATTTAGTTTTTTAGTTGTAATTTAGGTATTTTTTAGTGTAATCTTAGTAATTGTAGAATTATTTATTTGCATGTAAAGTAATTTAGCTAGTTAAATGTAGTCTAAATAATTGTAGAATAATTTAGTTTTTTGTAGCGTAATTTAGACTTTTTTGTAGTGTAATTTAACTAATTGTAGAATTATTTATTTTGCATGTAGAGTAAATTAGCTTTTTTGCATGCAGTATAATTAACTAATTATAAATAATTAATTGTAGAGTAATTTAGCTTTTTGCATCTCAAAATTGTATTTATTGCGTGCATGTCAATATTTAATTGGGTTTGCGTGTCAATATTTTTTTGTATGTATTTTTTTATATTGTAGTGCAAAATGGATGATGAACAATCCTTACAGCTCTTACTGCGATTGCCTGAGAAACAACACAAAATATACTTAGCGAATACCGAGGTATTTGTTTAATCACGGTTGGATTTATAATTGACTGATAATCTTGTAAGTTAGAATTAAATTTAGTGGTTAAATTTATTTTGCAAGGCAATTATTGTTCTAGCCATCATATACACTGCGTCATGGTCCTCCTTTACCAACCTCGGATGAAACAAGGTTCAGTGAATTTAGGATTGTATCAGATGAACAATGTGACTCATTGTCATGTTGATAAAGAGTTTATCACTGTTCTCGTTGAGAGGTGGAGGCCCGAGACAAATACTTTTCATCCTCGCAGTCATCTGACGACTGTCTACTGTACAATCAATACTGTGTGCTCGTATTGGTTTGTTGCAATTATCCAATTGCCCTTCTTAGTGGTTTTTGCGTATAACCTCCATGGACACCCCCGGCTCTATATATAACCACATAGCAACTACGATTGCTCTGAGTTTGTTGTAATTATAAGTTGTGCTTCATGGCAAATCAACCTAACTTGGATTTAAGATCGGCTTTAGAGCTGAACATCTGCCCCATCGAAAATGGACAGTCAATTATGGGTGATAACAAAAAAAAATGTTTCATCCTTGTATGTCATCGGCACATTGTCATTAAATGCCGGACAATGATGCTGCAATTCCCGATTAAAAAAGAGAATAGACGTTTGTCACTCATTCATTACATCTTGAATCCTAATCTTATCCTTAATTTCGGCCATATCATCTTCCCTGACAACCGGGTCACCAAGGTCAGAGCTTGTGTCTGAGCCAATATTATTATTAGACTGGTCAAAATAATTCTGCAAATCCTCCGGTACCGATATTTCGGGTGGGTCATCACAACAAATGGGTGAATCAGACACTAGTATTTCTCTACTACTTCCAGGTACACTATCCGAGTATGGATCATAATTGGTCTGACTAACTACTGGTACTGACTCAACTACTAATTCAAGAAGTTTAAAATTCAATACCGGAGTAACATGTCCAAGCACCATATGCCATATCATTTCGTGGTCTAGGTGGTGCAGTGTTCAAACGTGCATTAATTGTTAGATCGAACTGGCTAGGGAGCAAATAAATGTCAACATATATATGTCTTCTTAGCTCATCAAGACTGGTTGAGTTAGTAATAGAAAATGTGCAAGTCGATGTGTCTGAAATTTTACGTCTATGATACACATTTATTAATACTTGAGACATTTCCTAAACAAAAAATTCACAATCAACTTTCGAAATCATTTTTAATTTTACAACCTAAAATATGACTGTAATTGAAAAAAAAAAAATTACTACAATCTTCAAACGAAAGCTAAAAACACAATGCAGGGGCCGATATGTAGATAACGGACTTCCTAACACTTGAACTGTAGACCTTCGTTTTCAACTGGAAGAAGAAAAAAATGGTGGCTGAGAGTTAGAGGGAGAAGAAAGGTATTTATAATCAAACCCTAAAAAAGTAAAAAAATACAGTTCGGACCGAGTTGCCATTTTGGTTCTAACTAAAAAACTATTGGGCCGAAATGACATCTCGGTCAATGGAGGTTAAACCGAAGGTTACAAATTTTTTTTTTTGAGAACCTGTGAAAACCACTTCGTATCGAATTGCTAATTCGTCTAGAAAAAAAAAATGTTCGGACCAAAATGACAGTCCAATTCTTATGGTTTTGTAAAAATAAAATTAATCATGTTGGTTTGTAAATTCTTTTTTGTTTTAATTATGGTTTCTAAAATAAAGTTCGTGGAAACGCATCTGAAAATAAATGTTTAGAAATATGTACGAATTAATTAACTAACAAGCGCCCGACATAGACAAGTGGGCCGGGCCGGGCGCTTACTCACTCAGTATTTGGGAGCGCTTCGTGGAAAATTCCCCCATTCGTCAATCTCAGATTCTGCATTAGTAGCAGTTCACCGAGCTCTCTGAAATTCTCTCGGTGGGAGAGGGATCACAAATGGCGCCTCCCCTGAAGAAAACGAAGAAGAAAATGAAGCGCAAATCAAAGAGAGCTGGAAACAAGCTTGGTCGCAGGCGCGCAGTTCCTTTGGAGCCAGTAGAAAACAGAGCTCTAGAGACCGAATGGTGGTACGCCTTTCTTCAGAAAATCTCCGATTCTGGTATTTCTCTTTCTGAAAATCTAAAATTCCTCTTCTTTCTCTATGGATTTTCTCCAATTTGGTGAAGTCATGTGCTTTAGTGTTCTGGTATTGCACATTGGGAGAGTGGTGGTTTCTAGTTGCTAGTTTCAACTAATAGTAATCAAGTTCAATTGGCTTTGGTTTAATTATGGTACTCCCTGTTGGGATCAGATATGTATTTAGGAGAATAATCTCCTTAAATATATTAGAGTTCTTACTGGTTTTTCTTTCCCTAAATTCATCGACTACAACCTCGAAGAATTTCATTTTTTTTAAATCAGATTGCAGAATTTAGTTGCATCCAATTAGGTGAAGCCTAGCAGATACTATGCTTGTACTTTTTAGTTTTGTATGAATTATGTGAAAGCTTTATTAAATTAGCATAAAGAGTTTGGGGCAACTTAGTCATTTTGAGTAGCTTAAACCTAGTGCTTATAGTTGGTTCTCATTTGCTAAGGACCCAGTATGATGCTGTGCATTAACTCCAAATGCAAATAAGGTGAGCTGTTATTGCGATTACAATAAAGTATCTTGTGTAGATAATTTTTTTTTAACAAGCAAACAGAATTCAATTTCTTTTGTTTGCTTGACTCAGACATAATTTAGATGCTCGGAATGCAGATGATTTAAGTCGACAGATAACAGCTTTGACTTAATTACCACGTACTATCATTTGCAAACGATCCTACAAAATGCGTAGTGAGGGTAAATACAAGAAGTGTTTGGGATTATTTGCAAGTACATAACTTGTTTAGTATTGTTCCACAAAAAGAGTTCTTATGTTTTGTGGGCTGATGTTCTAACAAACCAAAACAATGTGCAGGGATATCTATTCCATCATCAGAAGAAGAAGCATTTAGGCATTTCTTCAGGGTCTCAAAAGGGACATTTGAGTACATCTGCTCACTTGTCAGAGAAGATCTCATCTCAAGACCTCCATCTGGTTTAATAAACATAGAAGGCCGTCTCCTAAGTGTCGAGAAACAAGTGGCCATTGCCATGCGGCGGCTTGCGTCAGGGGACTCCCAGGTGTCAGTAGGGAATGCCTTTGGTGTCGGCCAATCGACAGTATCTCAGGTACTGGTCTCTCACTTCTTGGTAAATGGAAAATATTTATAGCAATACAACCATACATCTTAAAGCAAGTTGTACAAAATAGATTTCTTTGTTTTTACTTTGTACAGAAAATAGAGTATCAATTTCACATCTTCAATATATAACGACTAACGACTCTGCTCTAATAACATCTGTAGCTGGTCTATAAGATGTGGATTACCAAAATTTGCATGAAATCCCGCTGGTACCATGTTGCACATAATTCCTCAAGCACACGGGCACCCAACTCAGTATACTGGATATTTAGTAAACTGCAAATTTGCCTTTTGAAAGAACTTAATTTACTCGTCATAATAGAACTCCTTTGAATTCAACCGACAATTACACGACAGCCATGAACTGAACTAAAATAAACACCAAAGAAATGGCAAAATTCGTTGTCTGAGGCTTTCGACCAATATGTCTAATATCAATACTGTATCGATGATCAATCACCAGCTTTGACCTAAGAATGGTCATAGGGTGGATCAGATTATGCAACAAGCATGATAAAATGATGACCACTATCAAAGAGGTGATTTGTAGCCACATTATTGCTCAAAACAATATATATTTTTTTGAGTGAGGCTACGGTACTATGCATAGCGCGGATTGGTCCATTCTATGGGTCAATATCTTCATTTTCAAAGTTCAAATAGTCGATCGAAACGGTTCAACTTAATCTTTATATGAAAAATGTACTTGCAGACTAAATATTACAGCATTTAGAATTTATTACTATTTTTATAGATAGGTAGAAAATCACTTGATCTAAAAATTCTAGACCATTCAAAAGTAGTGATATTCTACCTATCTAAGAAAATAGTAAAACAATTGTAGATATAAAACTTGATCTACAAGTACATTTCCATATGAAAATCATTTTGAATGGTTCAGATCGACTGTTTGGAGTTCGAAAACGGAGATATTGATCCATAGTAAGGACAATCCACGCTATGCATAGTACCATAGCCTCACTCATATTTTATATTCAATGTAATGAATTTTTCCGTTTTTCTTTCATTTTCTGGTAAGAGTGTCAGTTCTCTTAGTTTATTAACTCTCTTCCATTTTTGGCGTATCTGGGAATTTATGTCTTAACACATTTTGTCACAGGTGACCTGGCGGTTCATCGAGTCAATGGAGGATCGGGCCAGGCACCACCTATGCTGGCCCGACTCTGCTAGGATCAGAGAAATCAAATCTCACTTTGAAACTGCTTTTGGCCTACCCAACTGTTGCGGGTCCATTGATGCAACACACATTGTCATGACTCTACCTGCTATTGAGTCATCAGATGACTGGTGCGATTCGGAGAGAAACTATAGCATGTTCTTACAATGCATAGTTGACCACCAGATGAGGTTTCTTGACCTTGTCACTGGGTTGCCCGGCAGTATGTCCTTTCTACGCCTTTTAAAATGCTCTGGCTTCTTTAAGCTATGTGAAGCGGGTACCCAGTTGAATGGGCCTATTAAGTTGTCTAAAGAAAATGAAGAGATAACGGAGTTTATAGTTGGAGATACCGGGTTCCCTCTCCTACCTTGGCTTATGACTCCGTTTGAAGGTAAAAACCTATCGGGTCCATGTGAGAAGTTTAACAATAGAGTAGTTGCTGTAAGATTAGTTGCAGCTAAAGCACTTGCGAGATTGAAGGGTTCATGGAGGATTTTGCATAAGGTGATGTGGCGGCCGGACAAGCACAAGTTACCAAGCATAGTGCTTGTTTGTTGCTTGCTTCATAATATTATTATAGACAACGGGGATGAATTGCGTGATGATGTGGCACTGCCAGATCATCATGATGTTGGTTACAAGGAGCAGAGTTGTCAGCAGGTGGACCCACGTGGCCAAGAGATGAGGGAAATACTAACAAGACATCTTAGTTAATCATTTGTCTGAAATGAAGCAAAATGATATCAGAATTTTTTAAGGCACTACAGGTGTCAAATTCAAATCCATAGGCCTACAGTTTATCTCTGAGATTAAAAAAAAAAAACAAAATAATAAGTCTAGAGTGAGGCGACGGCACTATGTATAGCGCGGATCGGTCTGTACTATGCTCCATGTCTCTGTTTTCAATTCCAAACGGTCAACCAAAACCGCTCATTATGGTCTCCCTATGAAAATGTATTTGGTGACTAATATTTACATTTTTCAGATTGATAGAAAATCACTACTTTCGAATGGCTCATAATCTTTAGATCAAGTGATTTTCTATCTATTTAAAGAATAAATAAAAAATTCTTGTAAAATTTGATTTTTAAGTATATTTTCATATAGAGATTATGTTGAGTGGTTGACTGTTTGGACTTTGAAAACAGATATATGAAGCCATAGTATGAACTGGTGTGCGCTATGCATAGTACTGTAGCCTCACTCAAAAGTCTGTACTCACACTTAAGTGGATTACTATGTTAACGGTTAACCAGCACTTATCTTACAAAGAAATTCTTATCATAACTTAAGAGGGCAGATGTCATACAAAACATTCGGATCCATACAAATATTCAATGCAAAATATCTGAATAAAATTATACAAATGTATTGTGGCAATTACAAAATAACAATTTCAGGCTCTAGTCGATTAGTAGAGATACGACCTGCCATCTCTTACCTGTGTGAGATGAAAGTTAATATTAGTTCAAGGGAGTGATGAAGTCTACTTATATTAAAATAAAAAGGTTTATATTAGTAATGGGAATCATTTTAGGCTATACTTTAACATCGTCTAAAGACACCAAAACAAGAAACAAAAGGAAAAGCTATACCTGGAAAACTTAATTTGTACCTGGTGCATTATAAAAATTCTCCTTTCCATACGCGAATTGAGACAGTACACTAGGAAATTGGTATGAATCACCCTTTATTAATACACTAGGGATAGAACAGAGTTCATAATTAAGAAAAGCAACCTTTATTACTCTTGTGAGTATGATTGCTGGGTAAATTTCGCTGGAGGTCACTAAATTTTGTCATTTGTCACGAATTGGTCACTCAAGTTTGATTTGTTCCTTTCTAGTCACTTAACTTTGTCATTTGTCTGAATCAAATCACTTTATATTTTTCTGTCCAAAATGCTAACGGAATATTTCCATTCTGTCCAAAATATTAATGGAATATACTAGTTCCGTCCAAAATACTAACGGAATGAGAATATTCTGTTAGCATTTTGAACGGAAAAATATAAAGTAACTTGATTGGGACAAATGACAAAGTTGAGACTAAAAAGGAACAAATCAAAATTGAGTGACCAATTTATGACAAATGATAAAGTTTAGTGACCTCCAGCGAAATTTATCCTTTGTTTCTTGAACATCCAAAAATAAGTTGGAAATATATTTGGATCTTGAATGTTTATTCCCGTTGCTGTTTTGCCTATTCCTCAATCAAACATGAACAGCATTTGTTTAATACCTAATTAAGGAGTTGGTGATTTTGCTAGTTTTGCCTTCTGTGTCCTTTTCCATGCAGTTTCATTGATCGCCTTTGTGTTAGCTACTGTTGTTCCTTTAGCTATATAAAATGAACATCACAGAAAAGAATTAACTAGTCATATTTTATCTATTTATCAAAAAAATATCCCATATCTCATGTATTTTTCTTTTTCATTTTTAGGTGTGTGGTTTTGTTCCTTGGGAATTCCAAAGGTTGCTTTAGTTGGCAACTAAGGCTCAAAACCAACTTCATTAAAATCTTTAAATTAGTCAATGGCAAACGATTAAAAGCCTGAAATTCAGAATCTTTCATAATCACACTTACATGTCGATCGAGCATGTGACGCACCGGGAACATAATCTCCATCGCATGCATAAGGGAGGTTCTCGGCTCTTTCGGGGTCTATAGGTTCTCCAAGAAAATCGTTTGATGAACCATTAATAAATGCACAACAACATGGGTTCTCTGCCTGACATATGCTGGCAAACTGCTCACAGCACTCCTCAGTTGGGTAGTCAGATGCGTCAGTGACGTAGTCAAGACATGATGCGAGGCTGGCTAGTGTGTCATCACAGTCCAGTAGGTTGGTTGATGCGGCGGCACATAGGGAAGTGATGAGCAATAACAGTGAGGCCATTGTTGAAATATAAAAGGAAGTTTTGGGTAGATGTTAATTTGTGGTTTTGTTTGTGGTGAGTGAGGAGGTTAATTGGATTTATAGAGGCATAAAGCGTGAAATATAAGTTATTGTCACTCTCATATCAGGGTTTATTCATTTTGAAATTTGATGCAGCAAGTTTTGCTGAATATGAAATTCCCGTACCGGTTTGCTTTTTTACAGGTTGCATTGGTGAGACTTAATAACTAGGTTCCATCGACAAACAAACAAAGTAACAAACACACATGCATATATCATACAAATGAATGTACATCCCTCTTGAAATATTATTTGTAAGAAAGAATGGTTGCCCCCTTCACAAGAGTGCTATGATATTGCACCTACAAATTTGCTGGTTTTGTGCAATTTATGATCTCACAAAAGCTCATTGAGGATTTGTAAAAATCAGTACCTCTCAGATATCTTAAAATTAGGTTTGAATCACTTGTTATAGGAGATTACAATATCTCTAAAAATTATTCAAGCTCTATGTATTTAATATTTCCAACAATAACTAATATATTATCACTATTATCAATATTAATATTATTAGTATGACTAGAAAATTGAGCCAAAAAAGTTACTTTATTGATTAATGGTTCGGACTTATATAAGCCTTACAATGCACTCTTACAAATAACACCCTAGATTATCCCGTAATGTCCTATTTGCCAATAGACCCCTAAAATACCCCGAAAACATGTAAACATACAATATATCTCAACACTCTCCTTCAAGATGGACGAAAGATATCCACTAAACCCATCTTGCACATCCTCTCGCTAAGTCCAACGAATTGAGTCCTTTTGTCAGACAATCTGCTGCTTGGTCTTTAGTTGCAACATGGCCTAACTCCAGGAGTCCATTGTTCAACTTCTCCTTGATGAAGAACCTATCGATCTTGATATGCTTGGTTCTATCATGCTGCACTAAGTTGTTGGTGATACTGATGGCTGACTTGTTATCACACCACAACTTCATTTGGGCCCCTTGGTCCATCTTGAGCTCCACCAGCAGGGCACTTAACCACAACATCTCTGCCACGCCTAAGGCCATGGCTCTGTACTCTACCTCAGTGTGGATCTCGCAACCACTGTTTGCTTCTTGCTCTTTCAGGAGACCAGATTGCCCCCTACAAACATGCAATATCCAAACGTGGACTTCCTGTCATCAGCATAACTAGCCCAGTCAGAATCACAATAGCCCTCAATGTTCAAATGCCCATTCTTCCTGAAAATCAACCCCTTCCCTGGTGCACTCTTCAGGTACCTCAGAATCTGGTACACAGCATCCATGTGACCCTCTCTAGGGTCATGCATATAGCGGCTCACCACACTCACAGCAAAGGATATGTTGGGACGAGTGTGACTCAGATAGATCAAGCGGCCACCAACCTCTGGTACCTCTCTCTATCAACTGGCTCTCCTGTCTCAGCACTCAGCTTGGACTTCTGGTCAATGGGAGTAGCAGCAGGCTTGCACCCCAGCATACCTGTCTCTGTAAGCAAATCTAGCACATACTTCCTTTGAGATAAAACAATCCCCTCTACACCACGAGCTACCTCAATCCCAAGGAAGTATCTCAGCTGTCCCAAATCCTTTACCTCAAACTCCTTGCCCAATCTGGCCTTTAGCTTAGCAATCTCACTCTCATCATCACCAGTGATAATCATGTCGTCCACATACACCGCAAGCATCGTACTGTGAACTCCATGTCGCCTAAAGAACACTGTATGGTCTGCATTGGTCTGCCGATACCCCATGCCTACCATAGCTCTCTCAAACCTGTCAAACCAGGCCCCAGGAGACTGCTTCAGCCCATAAAGAGACTTCTTGAGCCTGCACATCTTACCAACTGTCTGTTTCGTGCCAAAACCTGGTGGTACCTCCATGTACACCTCCTCCAACAAATCACCATGGAGAAAGACATTATTCACATCGAGCTAGTGTAACTTCCGACCCCTATTTGCTGCCAAGGAAACCAGTGTTCGCACTGTGATCATCTTCGCCACGAGTGCAAAGGTCTCATCATAGTCGATACCATAAGTCTGACTGTACCCCTTTGCTACCAATCGGGCCTTGTAGAGCTCAACTCGTCCCTCTGGATTTTGCTTCACAGTGAAGACCCACTTGCAACCAACGGCCTTCTTGCCTGGTGGTAGTGACACAAGCTCCCAGGTTTTGTTCTTGTCCCGGGCCCCAAGTTCCTCTAGCATGGCAGTTTTTCACTTTGGATCCTCCTTAGCAACCTGCCAACACTTAGGGATAGAGACAGTGTCCAAAGATGCAATGAATGCTCCATGTACAGGTGATATGTGAGAGTAAGAGACAAACTGGGCAATATCATGTGGAAAGCCATATCGATCAGGTGGAACTCCCGCATTGCTGCGAGAAGTCCTCCTTACCGATAGAGGAGTGGGAGGAGTAGAGAGAGGAATCATATCACCTGTGTACTCTGAGTCTGAGGTGGATGGTGTAGGTGTCTCAGGAGTCGGAGGAGGCAGGGACAAGGGACTTGGCACAAGTGGCACTGTAGGCACGATTCCCTCATTCTGCTTTCTTCTCCTTGTGTACACTCTCGGCTCCCCCTGAGCCTGAGTTCCATCATTCTCGGGTTCAACTCGTTACATCTGTTCCGGCACTACAGCCGACTCCTCAGCAGCCGACTCCACAATCAGCGCAAGCGGAGGAGGGACAAGCGGACAAGGGATATCCCCCACACTCACCAACCTCCTCTCACCACTACTACTATCCTCCCCCTCTCGCCTCGTACCTCCTGTATCGAGCGAGTCCCCAAAGGGCGATGCAACCTGAGAAGAGTAGTATGGCTCAAGTTCTCTAAATGTGACATCCATACTAACAAACAATCTCCTCTCCACAGGACTCCAGCAAACATACCCCTTCTGAGTAGCCGAATATCCAACGAACACACACTTCACCGCCCTTGGATCCAGTTTTCCCACATTTGGTCTGTTGTCTTGCACGAAGCACACACAGCCAAAGGTTTTGAGAGGAAGAACATCTTCTTTCTTACCTCTCAACATCTCAATCGGAGACTTCCAATCCAATACCCGCGAGGGCATCCTATTGATCAAGTAGGCTGCTGTCAAGACTGCTTGCCCCCACAAGTACTTTGGTACGTTCATCGACATCATCATACTCCGGGTCACCTCAAGGAGATGCCTGTTCTTCCGTTCGGCTATCCCATTCTGCTTTGGTGTGTACGGACAAGTGGTTTGATGCTGTATTCCCTGGGATGACAAGTACTCCCCAAACGCCCCGTTGGTGTACTCTGTCCCATTGTCAGACCTCAATACCTTCACAACTGCACCGTATTGAGTCTGAACCCCTTTGTGAAAGTCTTTGAAGCAAGCAAACACATCACTCTTGTTTTTCATCAGATAAAGCCAAGTCACACGAGAAAAGCAATCAATGAAGGAAACAAAGTACCTAAATCCGTTCACCGTAGTTGTGGGACAAGGCCCCCACACATCGGAATGTACCAGATCAAAGGCATAAGAACTCCTACTTTTTGAGCTTACATACGAACTCCTTGTATGCTTTCCAAACTCACATCCATCACACACAAGTTTTTTTTGTCAGCTTTCTCATACTTTGATGGATACAAACGTTCCAGTAGGCTGAAGAAAGAGTGCCCCATCCGCCTATGAATTAGAAGCAACTCATCCTCCACACTCACCCCAGATCCTCCTGCCCCCACTTTATCGACCACAGATGCCAGCGCTGTGTCCATCCCTTTTCTATCCATGTACCACAACCCATCACGTCATGTGCCAATTCCAAAGTATCCGACCTGTCCTCTTCTCTTGAAAAACCATCTTCGGAATATCAAAGGTCACGATGCATTTCTGCTCACGAATAATAGCACTAATGGACACCAGGTTTACGGGAAAGGAAGGAGCATGCAACACATTGGTCAGAGTCACTGAATCGGTACATCTCACAGTACCCTTACTAACCACGGGCTGGGCCGTACCATTGGCTGTCTGAATGCTCTCTGGGACTGTTAGGTGAGTATAGGAAGAAAACTCCCTAGCAGCACCAGTCACATGGCGGGATGCACCAGAGTTGACTATCCACTCTGGTGATCTAGTGGTGGATATCGAGGCAAGAGCAAGTGGATCACAAACACCTGTGGCCGAGTGAGCAAAACAAGCAAAGTTACCCCTGGGTGAAGGCGACCCATTACCTGTTGCTTTCTGCTTCCTCTTCAGTATCTCCTCACTCTCGCCCTCTGCTACCATCAGATTTGCCCGGTAGCCCCCTCTTCCACCACCTCTGTGACCTCCACTGCCGCGACCGCGACTCCCAGACTGTCCCCGCCCACCTGCATCTCTCTCCTTTGGTGGCTTAGGACAAGTCTGTCTCAGGTGACCTATCACCCCGCACTGGTAGCATTGCTGAGTCTCGCTCCTGTATCCTGTGTTACCTGAATTGGAAGCCACTAGTGCTGACTTCACCCTGGAAGTCCTGCTGCACCAAACTGAGGCCCAATTCTGCTCTCACTCGCAGCCTCACTGAACGCTCGCATCAGTATCTGGAGCTCAGTGGCGCTCAGCTTTGCCATAATCTCCTCCATTGAATTCTTGGCCTCCTTGCCTGAATCCTCATGAGCCATCGATCAAACTCAATCTACACACACAATTTTATCTCAAATCCTCTATCTTCTTTCTCAAGACCCGATCTTGCACCCTCAAGATCTAGATCCTCATCACCTCTAACCTCTCCTCTTCTTCTTTTAACTCGATCTTGATTTTATTGCATCAAGATTCGAGCTCGAAACCCCGATCAAACCAGATCCAAACCCGCTCCTCAGGTATCGTGGGGTATAGGCCCCCCACGCTGGCCAAATCAATCAACAATCAACCAAAAAAGAAGAAGCCGGCCTCTAAAAAGGAGAAAAAGAGGGAGACCGACTAGATCAAGAGGAAGAGAGAGAGAAGGAGGACCAGCTAGTGGCTGGAAGGTGCAGCTGGGCTCAGCTGCGGCCTAAGGAGGGCAGTGGCTAGGCAGAACCGTCACTGCTAGGCGGAGCAGGGGCTTGGGCGGAGAGGCCACTGGACGGAGGCGGACCTAGTCGGAGGCTGAACTAGGTGCTGGTGGCCAGAAACAACCTGGTGGCGGCCTGGATCCGAGCTAGCCACCTGGCGGAGGCCACAGCGGCCAGGCGGAGGAGACAGCGACCTGGCGGCGGTGCTGACGGCCTGGCGACAGTGCTGGCGATGCTGGCGGCGGCGGTGGCGGCCTAGATCGGGTGGTGAGGTGGCGCTACAGTAGCGGAGGGCTACAGTAGCCGAGTGCTACAGTGGCTAACCCTAACCCTAATTTTTGGAGGCTCTGATACCAACTAGAAAATTGAGGCAAAAAAGTTACTTTATTGATTAATGTTTCGGGCTTATATAAACCTTACAACGCACTCTTACAAATAGCACCCTAGATCATCACGTAATGTCTATTTGCCAATAGGCCCCTTAAAACTCCGAAAACATGTAAACATACAATATATCTCAACAGTATGATTTCTCATGCATGGTTCTAGATTGGGTTTTCGCTTTCCCAATTGAGTAACTAGACACTAGAGATGCACCAAATGGAGGAGGTACAGAGCAATGGAGTAAAGTATTTTTGTTAGCAATCGCACGAAAGTGATGTAACTTGTTAATGTTTATCTCTTGAAACAATTTGCTAATTCTCCATCAAAGAATGCGCCTTTGATTTATCTACTGGAGGGAGTGGTTGATTAATGGTCTTTACTTGTCAAACATAGTTTGACATTTCTAGCTAGTACAAAAGTTATTGTTTTCCAATGGTTAGTGTGATTTCTAGGGTACAAGCTTTTGAAAACGAGTGCATTCTTTTTGTGAAAATGAGAGAATTGCATTTCTTTTACCTTTCGAAAGTTTTTATAAATAATATGGTACTCCAAATTGATTTTGGGGCTTTTATGCATCCAACCAGGTGGAAGGAAGCATAGGGAAAAAGGTGTTAAGCGTCCTATATAAACTGAATTTTATCATTTTTATTTTTTTAAGAACTTCGATTTTTACGAGAATTAATTAATATTGTTAACCCCTTCATAAAATAAAATTATAAGATATTTGTTTATTCAGTTTTTCCATCTCAATTTTCTGATTTCACACTGCATCCTACTCTACTCTAATTTTATTTCTCATACTTATTTTTGCAAAATTATTCTTTCAAAATTTTAAGATGATGTAAGAATCAGTCTTTGATCTAGTGGCAAAGACACATATCTTTTAATGTGAGAGGTTATGAGTTTGAAACTTCATATATGAGAGATATTATTTTTTATTACAAATGTTGAAATAAAAGATGTTGAGGGGCTTGATCCCACCACTTATTTTCTTAATATTCATTATTTTGATTTCTTGAGATATAATGCATATGTACGGTCAATTTTTTGGAATTGTTTGAATCAGGTGGGATCTTTTTTCTTATACATAATTTTTATTTTCAAATGTTTCTCGTATAAATTGAACACCCATGTTGAGTGAGGCTACTACGCCTACGGTATTATGAGAGCGCATATTAGTCCGCGTTATGATTAATATTTTCATTTTTAAAGTGCAAACATTGATAAAAAAATGTTTAACATGATATCTATATGAAAATGTATTTGTATATTCTGATAGCCTCTACTATTGACTTTCGAAAATGTATATGTATATCAAATTTAATTTTTTTAATTTACTATCTTTTCGGAAAGATAGAAAATTATTTGATTTAAAAATTTAGACCATTCAAAAATAGTGTTTTTCTATCTATCTAAAAATATAGTTAATAAATTTTAAAAATATGTAAAATTTAGTTCGAAAATATATTTTCATATGAAAATCATATTGAGCAATTAGATTGAATATTTAAACTTTAATAACAAAAATATTGATCCATACAACGAAACAATTTGCCCTATGCACATGCATAGTAACTGGATTCGGATCAGCTGAAATTTCGAAACCAATGAACAGTAATCCTGAAATTCATGCAATTCGAATCCAGCCATCGAATTTTTTTCAAAAACGCATTCGAAACAGCTGATTTTTTCTTGCACGCATCTCGAAACAGTTCGGCGGTTGAATTCGGATTGCAGAGATTTCAAAATTACTGTTACCGGTCTCGGATTTCAGGATTTCAGCAGATCCACTTCCACAGTAACTTAGCCTCACTCCCTACATATTTGATATTTCCGTGGAGAAACAAAATTCATCATCACTGAGATAATCGTGCCATTCGGATCCTGTGGTATTTAATGACATTAAGATATAAATAACCTGGTTAAAGAAAGTGGGCCTAAATAATTTACAACTGAGGCACTGAGCCCATTTATAGTTTTATAGGCAAAAGACGAAATACCAGTCCGAATAATTGCTGGTTTTCCGATTGTTTAGATTTCAGACACAAGGACTGCTACTGGGCTTAATCTAGCGGTTTTGACATTCTGAAGTCTAAACCGTCCGATTAACGGGTTATGTTCGATTAACTAACTTGATAATTGTTAATCCGTCAATCAAATACTCAATCCGTTATCGAACGGCCGCCTAGAGGACACCTCAGCTCCCATCCAAATTGTTGAGAATGGGATTATTGATTGATTTATCATTTATGAGCTTTGGCCTTTGGACCTCTAATCAAACGTCTTCTTTGCAATTCCCAGAAGCCTATCCTCTCTCTCTCTCTCTCTCTCTCTCTCTCTCGCTCGCTCTGTCGCTAGGAACTGGAGAAGCCAAACACACTATCATGACCACCGCCGGCGCCGGCGCTGGTGTCACCACAGCCTCCGCCACCGGATTCCTTCGCCCCGCTCGCGCGTGCGCCATTCCCTGGAGGCATGTCTCTACACGTGCAGCTGCTGCCGGTCAAAATGAGTCAAGGTGCATTGCCTCTCTCTCTCTCTCTCTCGTTCTTTCTCTGTTTGGATAATGCTGAGTACATTAATTCACTACCCGAGATGCTCCCTTGAGAAGATATATATAAAATATCCCTCTGAAATTGAGCTAGTTCTGTTTGTTGGAAAATTGATCCAATTACCAGGTGATAAGATTAAGTTATCTTCTGCGTGTTCTTAATCTCCCTATAGTGACGTGGAAAACTTGGAATTAGTAATCAAGGGTAGAGGAAATTTTGAATCTTTCATGGGCCTTGTTTCCAAAATTAAGTTGACGTGGTAGAAAGTTTCCAACTGAACACCACCCAAAAGCAATCAATTAGATATCAAGATATTTCCATTGCACAAGTGGCTAAAGATGAAATAGTTCATAATGTAACCATATTGGGAATTTTCCAACTTACTTTGTGTTTTCGACATATCTCATAGTACTTTTACCCATTGCAACTGCAAACTATTCTTTTAATTAATTAAAATTCCCTTTGATATTTAGAAATAGCTCCCCAAAACATTTAGACCACTAGCGATGAGAAAGAGATATTGTATAAACATCTATTGTTTATCCCTGAAAATTGTGGGGTAGTTTATTTATTATATAATTCCTGACCCTCATTTAATGTTGAGTGATTGCAAAAGAATATCGGTATATTTTGCAAAAAGCTATAAAATATGATTCTTTGTTTTTTTTAATCTCCTTCCCTAATATGAATGGACTAAAACCTTTCCAGTTGCCAGGAGGAGATTTGTATCAACCATGCTTTCGACACTTACACTCTCACCCCTGGTTCCACTTCAACCTGCCACAGCGTCTCCTTCCTCAAATTTCAAAGAGCACATTGACAACTTTGACGGGTACACCTTTTTGTACCCAAGAAGCTGGATCCAGGTGCGTGGGGCTGGGGCCGATGTCTTCTTCCGGGACCCACAAGTGCTGGATGAGAATATATCAGTTGAAATCTCATCGCCCTCTTCATCAAAGTACAAAACTGTGGAGGATTTGGGATCGCCTCAGGATGCAGCTGAAAAAGTGTTGCGGCAATACCTGACTGAGTTCATGTCAACTCGACTTGGTGTCAGGCGTGAATCAAATGTGTTATCGGCTTCACAAAGGGTTGCTGGTGATGGGAGGATGTATTATGAAGTGGAGGTGAGGAATTTTGCAATCTTGGTCAATTTAATTTTTAGGCAATGTCAAAAGAAATTGGCAGTACCATATCATGAATTTGCATAATGAGCTCTGTCCTTTTTATAGTTCTCGTACTTTGTTAAAAATTAAGGTCTTTATGTTGATTTTACAATAAAAAACTAGTGCTTTAAAATGAAGTCATGAAAATGCAGCTAGATTCAAGGGTTATTGTTATCACTTCATTACTTGAACCAATCTCATTTTTTTTTACCTGTAGTGAAGCCTATCGGCATTATTTTTTTCCCCTGTAATTTTATCACATTATAGTTAAAGGATGATAATATGATAGATTCAGGTACTAGTAAGGATTTCATTTACAATTTTTCAGTAAATTAGGGATTGATAAACGAAGATGCTTTTTGTTTTATTACTTCGAGACTCTAGGATATTCAAATTTTCTATCTAATAATAAGCTCAACTAAAGCTCCACGTGATAAAAAAATAGAAATAAGAACAAAATAACTCCGCAATCAAGTCCAGATTATTGATCGCATTGTGTTTATGATTCAGTGACATGGTCTGAAAAAGCATCTGAAGCAGGTCAACTAACATAAATTGGTGTTTCTGTGCATATTTAAATTTGCCGGTTTTGCATATAACAACCTGTTTTTCAGGTAAACATAAAATCATATGCAAGCAATAATGAGCTGGCAGTGATGCCAGAAGATCGGGTACAAAAGCTTGAATGGGACAGGCGCTACCTTTCTGTTCTTGGTGTGGAAAACAAGCGGTTGTATGAACTAAGGTTACAAACACCAGAAAAGGTCTTCACAATGGAGGAAAATGACCTGCGGGAAATTATGAATTCCTTCCGAGTTTTCGAGGTAAAAGATTAGGAATACATTTCTGCAATTCTTATTGTTTTATATTGTGCATTTGATTTCCTTACTGTTAGTTAGTTTTTCTGTAAGTTTAATGTTAGAGCTGTATGAGGGGGCACTACTTGTTTCATTCTATTTGATGATTTGGTGCAACTATAACCGTCTTCTTTTGTATTTTTCTTTTTTTGCTGAATTGGAAATTTTTGTTACCCATTAGGATGGGTCCTGCACTCCTTTCATTGCAGCTTGTAGGCTGGTCAATTATGAGTTAAAGCATTCTAGAGAGATGCCAGAAAGGATAAAACTTCAGCCTTTTTCTGATAGGTTTTAGTTTACGGTTTGCTTTGTGATAAAAAGAAAATAACCTACTTACCTTGAAATTACGTATTTCCCCCTCTAAAATTCATAATATCATATTTACCCTTCTAAAGTTCAAGAACTCACAAATTTACCCAATTTATTGATTTTTCTAATAAAACTCATATAATTTTTTTAAATTACCCATTTTACCTTTCTTCCTTTGTTCGTCTTTAATTTCTTCTTCTCCTTTCTTTTCGTATATGTATGCCTAAAACGTGACCCAGTCTCTTTTGCAAACATGTGGGCATCAGTCATAGTGGAATCCAACTCCCATCTAGCAATTCCAGAGGATACTAAGAATCTAGCCGCATCGCTCATGAGATTAACCTCGTGATTTTGAATTTAGTCATTAACTAATGTACCGTCTTTCTCTAACAAGAAGATTTCAACCCAACGGTTTCGCATGGCTCTCGAGACCTCACCGTATTGAGGGTTTACAGTGAGAAACATCCTAAATCGGGCATGGGCAGGAGGATCATAGGCTTGCTTTCAACGAGGCCACATTTATTAATTTCAATTGAGCCATCTGGTTCAGCCAAAGAGTTGATTCGATCAAGTACAGTTGGATTGCAGAGATTTGCATTGTCCAGCACGACCCATTCACCGTTCTCTATGGCCTTCACTGGCAAACCATTCAAACTTAACCTTCTGCTGCAAGGATTTGCTCCGCTGCAACTCCTGAACATATTTCAGTAATCTATCCAGGTCATCTACTGACCATGAGACAGGATATACTTCATCATATCAGGATCATTCTTCAATTGTTCAATAATATCAACAAGGAGAGCAAGTGAGTCAAAAGATTTGGACCGCCCATGGCTTAGGTTTCAAATTAAAGGTTGTCACTATATATATGCTTCCTGACTTAGGTTTCAAAGCGAAAATTAACTAAAAGATAGTATAGAATTTGGATAACTGACAAAACTAGATGTAGTTATATGGTTTTCATCCTCTACTTTTAAATTTGATGTTTAGACACAATATGATAAGAAGGTTAAGTCTGCCGTCATAGTCGGCTTCCTTTAATTTCTAATTAAATGCTACTTGCATTCTCTTAAAAAGCAACAGTGCATCACACGGTTCTCTGTGCCCTCAGTCACATGAAGTTCTGGCGAACCCAATACTGGTAAGCCAAGGGTACCATTGTTTTGTAGATGGATCGTGGGGACTATCGGGTGAAGCGGGAATTGGTTTATTACTGCTCAGTGAAGGAAATGTGGTTCAGTGGGAGTCAAGGACAGTTCAGGCCATTAGCGCCTCCCAAGCTGAAGCGAAAGCGATGCTGGAGGGTATGAAGTTACTGGTACGGTACAACATTTCAGGGGGAACAATTCACTCGGATTCACTAGAGACTGTCAATTCGCTATCTGCATGATTGCCAGTAATTGTTGATTGGAGATCGTATGGTGAGATTTGGGAAGCCTGGAGACTGCAAAGAAGTACCAATAATACTGTCAAGGTGGCTAACTGTCCGAGATCAATAGCCTCACTGCAAACAGTGCACTGCCTGGCAAATCAGGGTAGGCAAAATGGGTCGAATAGGAAGGGAAATTATGTTCTAGATTTAGAGATTGAAGAATGATGTAATAGGCCTACGGGGCTGTCAGAGAAGCAATAAAAAAAAAACACAAGGGTAAAATGGGTAATTTATAAATTTAAAATGAGCTTTATTAGAAAGATCAATAAATTGGTTAAATTTGTGAGTTTTTGAACTTTAGAAGGGTAAATATGATATTATGAATTTTAGAGGGGGAAATACGTAATTTCAAGGTTTTTGAGGGGAATACATGAAATTCCCCCTTTGTTATTTTTTTTTCTTCAGTTAGAAATTAAATTTGTAAACTAAAACTCTCTACAAATTTCCCAAAGATCGTATGTCGCTCATTTAGGTTTTACCAACACCATTGCTCAGCAGGAACACATCTATAGACGATGTGTGATCTTAGAACTATAAAAATAGGGTTATCATAAATTAATTCCGGTTCCCTGAATATGCAATTCGAACAGTAAGATAAGTATGGATAAAGAATTTTGCTTGTGTGCTTGTCTATAAGGATACAGTGAGAAAACTCTCTTGTAAATTTATCAAAAAAGACTACGAGTAAGAAAACTAGCTTTGAAAGCCTCAAATTTTCAATCTAACTTTCGCAGAACAGACAGAGAACCATTTGAACATGGCTTTTGAAATCCTCAAATTTTCAATCTACCTTCCCCTGTGATCTTTAGATAATGCCAATTAATTTCAAGCCATTTGAACATGGCGCCATTCTCTTGAGCACTTTAATCTCTGCCATTGAATACCTGTTTTTCTTAGTTCTATGTGCTAGCACCGCTATAAGATCACTATTTTTCAAAAAGAAAAAAGAAAAGATAGATAAAGCCAATAAATAAGCACGGAGACTACTTTAATCTGTAACGCTAACTCTAGCAAGGCAAGCAAAGAATTCTCGACATGAAAAACAACATCCATCTAATTACTAATTCTAATAAGTCAAATAAAAGTTTCAATAAGATGAGAACTAAAGTGGCCATAAGAGCATCCAAAAGCCAGAAATAGCTATATAATTCCTGCTGTAAGCACAGTCTCATTGCCAATACAAATAAGAATAACAGCAATACCATAACAGCAACCATTACAAATAAAGCTTCTGCAACCTGGAATAAACAAAGTTCTACAAAATCTCACATTATCAATTCAAGAACAAAAAAAAAAAAAACACAAGACAGATGGTTAAACAAAACGGCAATAATAAACAAAAGCCAAGTGCACCGGTGGGTGCAAGAGTAAAATTCTACATCCTATCCTCTCTCTTACGTGGGGCGCAAGTTATGATATCATCAACACGTAGTATCATCTCAGCCGCCTCAGTGGCTGACAAGAGCACGGCTTGTTTCACCTTGAAGGACTCTGATATTCCTAGCTTCTGCATGTCACCCACCTGATAATTCCAATAGAAATATATTAAGCTTTTTACAGTAAAGACTGAAAAGTACCATATGATCCTTTTTTTTTTTTAACTAATTATGTTCATATTCTGCTTATCTAAAGCTTTTTCTCCGAAGCATGCTTTTGTTTCTCAAATTTTTCCGCTTTATAGAAAAATATCAGACAGGGTAGTGCCTGTGGTCAGCATATTCCATTAGGAAAATGATCTCCAATAATTTTACACATGTTCACCACGTTTATTTGCTAAATGGACCTTTGGGTATTTTATCCTTTGACAAATTTTTAAGATACCAAATAAAGGCCAACCTAAGAGTCTGACTAAATTGGAAGCAGGCCAGCAGGCTACTACCCAAAAATTAAAATAAATAAAACTTACTCCTCCAGTTAGGACATCGATGCCAGCATTTGAACTCTCCTTGTGATGCTCAGCTCTGAGCTGGGAGACTAGCTCTGCACTGTCAAGGCCAGCATTGTCAGCAATGATAGTGGGGATGGCCTGAAGGGCACGTGAGAAGGCATCAATCGCGTGGGATCTCTTCCCAGGTGTCTTTCTAGCAAGCGCATCGACCTCCTTGCCCATGACCATCTCCGGCCATCCACCACCAAGCAACACCCTGCTGTCCTCCACTGTCTGCGTTAGCACGCAAAGTGCATCATGGAGTGATCTCTCTGCTTCATCCAGCACATGTGCACTGCAATTAGTAGATGCCAGAGGGGGGATAAATTGTTAGCATATATATCGTTATTTGGATAATGCATAAAAAAAAAAACATTCATTCTAAATTTCCTACAGAATTAAAGATACTTGTATATGCTCGTACAGACATGGTAACTGTCAACTATCCCCTTATCCTTGTATTTTTAGAAAATGGCGGTATAAGAATTGTTCTCAAGCCACAGGATAGCAGGTGAGGTGATGAGATTCAACTCTTTCATATAGTAAACCTAATCCAAATGAACCATCTCTCTTCTTGATTAAAATGGAATAAGCAGTACAGGGATGAATTTTTTTTTTTGGGGTGTGTGTGGGGTGGGTATTGGGTATCTTATGAAGAAATGAAGAAATGTATCTTATGAAGAAATGTATTCAACTCTTTCATATAGTAAACCTAATCCAAATGTATCTTATGAAGAAATCATCTTAAGAAGGTTGGCTATTGATATTTCAGGCTGTGGGTACAATGGTACAAGCTAAGTGTTTGGTACACGCACCTTGCACCTCTTAGAACAATGGTACACGCTTGGCCCATCTCAACACCAGAGAACTTGATGAGCTTATCATCACCAATCATGATCTCCTCAATCAGCTTGCAACTCCCCAGCTTAACAGATTCTGGATTATCAAATGTAGATGCTATCTCACCACCTGTAACCAGCGCAAGCCTCTCTATTCCCTCAAAATCAGCATGCTCTATTGCTAGTATACCCGCATCTGCAAACAGCTCCTCGGGAAAGTTGTAAATCAACTGTCTGCACATAACATCAGAATCTTGATAATGAGTCTAATTTTGATACAATTGGTAAATTACACGATAAGAATATTATTAAGTTCATTTTGACATCAAAAGTTTTGAGAACAAAAATACTTTATCCACAACAACATAACACTTAGCGCAGCATTAAAAACTGGAAGTTTTAAATCAAACAATAATTATTGGAAAACCAAATGCAACTGGGAGCGAGAGCAGTATGCCGAACCAAGAAAGCTCTAATTCAGGCTTAAGAAACTTTTGTTGAAAAATCCATAACCAGTAAAAACAATTATCTTTTGTGATGGTAACAACACCAATAACTGTTTGTTGTAGCAACAATAGTGTTCCATTGAGAAATTGTATACAACATAATTACCTGTTGATAAAGCAGTTTATGCCATGGGCGATAATCTTCTGGACCTTCTCCCTCATCTTTTGTTTCTCAGCCACCTCGATCTCCGCGACCTTGGCCATAGAATCAACACGCACACGGGCCCCATATATCTTCACCTTATCAGTGTCCATTGCTGTATTTGCCACCAGTATCTTTGCATTTTCAATTCTTTTTGGCTGGCCAATGCCTATCTTCTTGTCCAAAATAAACCTTATAACACAAAAAAGAGTTGGTTCAAGCAACGATCCTATTAGATTTCTGCTTGCATGCAAAAGTATATACTCAAATGTCAAAAGAAGTCTGATTTATTGTAAGCACTTTCATGGCCCATCTTTACAATTATTCTTGATAATATCAAAAGTTCTTAATTATTCCATTTATATGCGAAATTAATGTCACACATTTGGCGTGTTGATGTTCTAGATTATTGCTTCAGTAAAGATTTAGGGTATGGAAAGGCCGCCAAGAAAACCGGGTCACATAAGGTAACCACTAATACCAAGAGGAACAAACTGTAAAATTTCTAGAATAATTGCTCCCTTATATCATTACTCATGAAAAATCCTATCTGAGCATGAAAAGCATGAAACACATAAGTTCTTCAAATACAATGAACCTACCCTTCATCCAAAAATGAATCTCTAAGAGAACCGCCTGGTTTCTTTAGAATTTGGATAGCCTCCAAATTATTTCTACCCTGTCAGAAATAAGACAACAATATACCAAAAGATTAGAATCCATGAAATGAACAAAATTTGTATTCAAAGGATCAAATGATGCATAAATGAAGTGAACACATTTGTGTGGTACCGCTCAAAATTATAAGCCTGTTGTTCACAAGTAGTCTTTCATTGGATTTGTAGTTCATGCTTTTCTGCTTGAGTCATAAGTTTACAATTTTCTTTTTATGACATGCAACTAACACTAGGTGCAAAATCATATTGAAGAATCACACATTAAAAACACAAGTGTCCAGGCTTAAAAATGTAAAAAATATCAACATGTTGGAGCAAGTAAACCGCAAAATAAGAATCAATATTTGGGTTTACCTATCCATGAACATTTTGTGAATTGTAAAGCTTCATTGCTTGTCAGGGTCAAAGATGTCATTAGTCATTTCATACAGCATTCACAAATGTGCTATTTCTGATACTATATTATTTTAAAAGGTGATAACTACAGAATTAAGTGCAATGGGTACCTTAAGCCTCATAACAGCATCAACAGCAAGTGTAGCAAAGTACTCTTTATCTTGAGAAAGAATTTTTGAACTGAGAGTAGTCATTGCGATGTTCATCAAATCCAATCTAAACTTCTCTGCATTGGTAATGAATGGGATTAATGGTCAATTATTTGAAAATAAGAAATCAAATGTACAACTAGAGCAACCTTCATTCACATGAAGGCAGATTGTTTGGTAATGCTATCAGAATAAACTAGCAGGAACGTGATGGTTCATTGTCTAGCTCAATTGAGGCACACAAATAGTTTCATACAATGGGAACGCCTTAAAGATGTATTGGTACTGCTTAGAAACAACACCAGCATATACTAGACACAACATTTTTTTTTTCACAACAAGGGCTCTGATAAACCCAGGGTTCCAATTCTTTTAAAACGCCCCTTGTGGGAATTGAACCTGCATCTCTCCATAGAAGGCCAGACTCAACATAACATAGTATGTAGCAGGTTGGCAATTCATGATTGCAATTCCAACAAAACTAAATTTTTGGATTAAGGCGTAATAAAGAACACAAAATTATTAGACAGACACAATTTAAAATAATTGATACCTGAATCTTGCTTATTATCCATGGCCTTCTGCAACAGAGCATTGCGAGCACACTCAGCGGCCATCCTATAACCTGTTTATTAAAAGTATGTTTATCTACTTTAACAAATCAGTCATGAAGATAAGCCTGTGCAATGGAACAATCTTTACATTCCGTAACAATGCAAGATCCTGTGACACTTATAAAGAGGCTCTGACAACAAAAAATAGTAAATTAAGACTGACCAGCAATAATAGTCATAGGATGGATCTTCATGTTAACCAATTTTTCGGCCTCTCTGAGGAGCTCGCCAGCCAAGACAACAACTGAAGTGGTCCCATCACCCACCTCATCATCTTGCACTTTTGATATATCTGTTCGCTTTAAATGAAGGATTCTAACACTTTCCATTATCTCAGATCAATGTTAACACACTTGTAAAATTAGTGGTTATCTCAATTCTACAAAAGCCTGTGTGGGAAGCTTTTATGAAGCAAATCCAAACAGCACAGGCCAAGGCAGATTAAAGTCTAAATCTAGAAAAAGATCCACAACAGTCAACAGTACAGGCAAACTAAAGTTTGATTGTACAAGTAAAGGCTAAAACAAGTTGGATCAGAGACTCAGAGTACACTCTACTGTAACCTCTTAATACTCAAAAAGGATACCGACAAGCACTTTGGCAGCAGGGTTATCAATATGAAGAGACTTCAAGATTGTGGCACCATCATTGGTGACTGTAATATTACGCCCTCTGCCAGTCGATTGCAATATTTTATCCTAAAAAGCATATTCAATCACATAAGCCGCGTAAGGAATTTACTGCAAAACATCAATACAGTACACAAGCAATTAAAAACAAGTACTTTCAAGGAAAAGAGAACTCATACCATGCCTTTTGGACCTAAGGTGGTCTTGACAAGGTCAGCGATTGCCATAGCACCAATAAAAGATGACCTGAAAAACAACAAAAGTACATGTAAATTACGCAGGTCTTACAATACAATACTTCTTTTCGAGAAGACATGGATATCATGTTCACAATGCCGGTAGGTGTCTATATTTGACATTGACATCTTCCCCTACAAAACCACCAAAAAGAACTACATATCCCTGCAAATGGGAAGTATGAATAGCCCAAAAGATCATGAGAATAGCAACACACACCCTCCCTCAGAATTGCTTATAAAAAATCCTCAAACATTTCATTTTCCAGCAATCTCATCCACGGACTAAAATTAAGGTGGATGAGATTCTGCAGGGGTATCGAGAGATTTATGCACACAACATTGGTATATTTCAGTTTTTAGGACCTACAAATGAACAATTTCAGGTTTTAATGCGGGTACAATTAAATTAATTGCTGTTTTTTAAACTAGTCAAGGATAAGGACAATAATGTCTTCACAAATTCTTAGTACTTCAAAGTTAAACTAAGATTTTTTTTTTCATTTAGACCTTAGATCTTATATAGAGAAACAGCCAAATGAAAAGAAGAAAGACCAAATAATACTAAGATGTGGATTTTCACTGGATAATAAACAAGATTAGACAGTTTATACTCAATCAAATTGGATAATAAACAGTTTATACTCAATCACTACATTTAGCTCCCACTGACAATAATGAAAACAGAAAAGAAGAAACAGATAAAAATGCTCATAAAAGTAAAATAAAATAAGGGTACCATCCTTGCGCGCTCTCCTTTCTCTTCAGTGGCGTCATCTTTAAGCAGCCTTTCAACCTACAAATGGATCGCCCCGAGTTTATCAGAAAGTACATTTGATTTGCGTAAAAGTGAAGCTCAAAGTAGGTTAAAGCACTCGAGCATACCGCCATTTTTAGATCGTTTGAAGAGACGAAATAAGGATCGCTGGAGGCGGATTCGAGGGTTTGAGCGAGAAAAAGGAGAAGTAGAACAACGAACGAACGAGGGCACAAGTTAACGAGGCGGGACTTAAACCCTAGAGTTCTCTCTGGAATTCATATCACCTGTGGTAACAGAATATTTCTCTTTATATCCGAACCGTCCGATCAGAATCCGCACGATATTGAAGGGGCTCCGTGCATTCCACCGCGGGCAGGATTGGCCCGAATTTGAATAGTCCGGATCTGAACTCAAATATTCTGTTACCTCAGAGGATGCGGACTCCGGACTCGAGTTCTCTCTGGAGGGGGATTCGCGATTCCAGAAAGAGCTCGATATTCACTATTCAGTTTGTTCTGATTCGGATCGGGTTGCAGTGATAGCGGAGTGGACTGGACCCAATCCAAAAAGTTGATCCGACATATTAGCCATTACTATTTGGACTAGGGCTGTAAATGAGCCGATTTGAGCGAGTTACTGATCAAAATCAAAATAATGATTAATTACGTAGGATTTTGACTTAAGTTTTGCATATTATCTCACACTTTAATTAGAGAAAAAGACTACTAGCACTCTTCTTTATATTTTATTACAGGAAATATGTTTTGGGACTATTTCATATCAAATGGAACAAAAATCAAGTCAATCGGATAAGCGACGCCATCGACTAAGGCTCTGTTACGGCCCGCACTGACTGATACGGCCCAAGCAGGATACAAACCAGGAGATAGCGCGATGATAAGCCTAAATTATATATACTTTTGATTAAGGTTTAACCTAAAACTA
>JAJGRW010000853.1:245319-387414 GCA_025461045.1 Carex parvula | reverse complement strand
TTGCTTTGTGACAGACGGCTCGGTAGGCCTACTCTTAGTTTTCGGCGGAGGCCTTGGGGGCAGTGAGACATTTGCGGAGCAACTCGGATTGAGTCTCGGGGATTTTCGTCTGTGCGCGAACTCCTTCGTGCAAGCACCACCATCCTTATCCATGTAATCTGTTAAATAACACATACATTAATATTTATTTTTTCAATTAAATAGAAATTCTTTCTATGCCCTGAATACTAGAAATTATGACCTTAAGATAGCACTCCGCTATTTTATTGAAGTCTGACAAGACTATTTATATGAAATATACATAAAGACCCTTCTCTTGCCAAATTTACAGAGGTGACAGGAACTACAGTTTTCAGAATATGGAAAGACCTAATTTAGTCTTATTTCAGATGCACAACTATAGAATGTATACAACTGTAAACATATACATATATACAACTATACAGTAACTACAATCTAACAAAAACAAAACAAAAAGATCAGGGGCACTGCTACCATATGAAATACAATAATCAATTCAAGTCCTTAGGGGTAAACAAGAAACTACACAAGTTATGAAGGATATAAGAAAGGTTAATGTTTCGTATATCCCTAGAGACCTCTCTAATTTCCTGTATACCCCTAAACACTTAAATTGTTCTACTAGAAGTTGTAAGGTGATCAGTAATTCCAGACCTTCAGCTGAGAAATAGCTAAGAAACAAAGGAGTAAACTCTGAGAAAGGGTGTACAAAGGGCAAGGGCAGAAAGGGAAAAATCAAGCCCGTTATATTTTGAGTAACGGGCTGACGCCTACACAGCTGACGCTATGCGCAACCCGAATATGGCGCCTACACATCTGTTCTATATATTCTCATTTCTATTCAAGGTTCATGTATAACAGGTGCATGGTTCATATAAAACTATGTATCATGCATGCAAGTATATCATGCAAAATTTATGGTTCAACTCATGTTATGTCATCTATGCATATGTCATGCAACTCAATTCCTTAATGCAATTCGTGTCTTATTTCATGCATGGATATTATGTACTCATAACTAGAAAAATAATTCAGGCAATTCCATGATAAAATTCAAGAACAATATAGCAAAAGCACACAAGTTTTTAATATAAGCAAAACCAAGTTGAAAGAAAAAGTGAGTGAAACCGACATCCGCGCACTGCATCATTTGCCACAATCATAGTGTACTATATGCATGGACATTTACCACTTTACTTATCACTGTGATTAACTATTTTGGAGGTGTCACTTCTATGTTCCTTACATTTCAACATAATTTACGTACAACAATACCAAATCATAACCCATTCTGTCCAAAGACATATCACATTTCAGTTTCGAAAATTGTTCTAGAATATATGCTCATGCATCCATTTGATTCAACTAAGAAATACAATGCATATTTCCACTATAACCCACGGTTTAATTCAAATGCTCTCAATGCAATTATAACTTAACTAAATGCTAAATTTGAACATCATACTTCATTTTCAGACTTTTGCTATAAAAAGATATGATCATGCATCTTGATGCTTTAATCTCAAAATATAACACTAGCACATGCTACAATCTTATTTTGCTACTAAACTCTTCAAGTTATGTCACAATTCAGTTCTAAAATATATGTTCATGCTCCTTACAATAACTCATGCATTCATGGTATGAAATTCTAAAGCACATTCAAGAACTTAATTACAACTAATTAGCAATCGAGCGAACAAGCAAGCCTCAACAATACAACAAATTAGCAACTAAACAACAAACAAGCAACAACAACAAGCAAAGGAATTGACAAGCAAACAACAATAAAATAAGTTAGAGGAATCTGAGAATAACTCGAAACCCGCACCTGTTAATGACGACACGACGTATCTCGAAATCAAGCCTGTTATTCTTGATCAGCTTACAACTTAAACCCTAAACCCACTGTGAAACTATTTGTCAGGCCCGAATCAGTAATTTGATCTTAAACCCTAAAGATGTGCAAACCAAGAATTATCTCGGCTTAAACCCTAAATTGAAAAATACCCCAAACCAGACGAGCAATCGAAAAAAAAAAAACCCAAAGGAAGGAGGCTTTACTTACACGGATATCGTCGATCCGACTAGTGTGAGAAGAGTGGCTCTTGGGGGTGTTCTCCGATCGATTGAGAACACTGCGGCGGTGGGGTTTAACTCGGAGAGAGCGGCGGCTTTCGTAGTTCGACGGTCGATCTGGTGAAGACGAGGATCCGGGATGGAGCCTTTGATTTGGAGGAGGGAAATGGTCGGGGGAGAGAGGGAGGGAGGGAGTTCAGAGGGGGTGGAGAGAAGGGAGTGGAGAGGCGGCGGCTTTCGTAGTTCGACGGTCGATCTGGGGAAGACGAGGAGCCGGGATGGAGCCTTTGATTTAGAAGAGGGAAATGGTCGGGAGAGAAGAGGGAGGGAGTGGAGAGGGGGTGGAGAGAAGAGGAGTGGAGAGGCACTTGAGAGTAGATCCGATGGGCATCGAACCTACTCTGGTTCGACGGGTTTAATCACCGTCGATTTTCTTTAAGATTCGTGTGAAACGCTTCAAATTTCGTCCATCTCTGTTTCAATTTTCGTGAGCACAATCTTAAGTTAGATCGGACGGTCTTCATGCTCGTTGAACCTAAAAGTAGGTCCGATGGGCATCGGACCTACTCCGTTCTCGTGGGAGAGGGGTGCTTTCGATCCAAATTAAAAACAAAACGCTTAATTGACTAAGTCCTTTTCTGGAGAAGGGAGACAACGCTGTTATCCACGAGGGTACGGGTGAAATAAATAATCAACCTCAACCTTTCATCTTTTTCGTAACGCAAATCTAAATGACAAACTTTGAAATATGCGAATCTCAACCTCATTCGTACGGTGTGATCTTAAGTGGTCAAGCATGTTATTCCTTTGGATGGGCAGCAGATCAAACAACATAATTCGGCAAGTTGGGTATAGCATTCACTCACCTCACCGTTCTCGCTGATTGACTCTCTTAGGTAACATAATCTCCAAATTACATCGTGACCTTCTGATCTAATTCTGCACCAAAATTAAAGAATCCAACGACTAACATTGGCCCGGATGTAATCAGAATATTACTTTACCTCAGAGAATTTCAACATTGGTTTACTGTGTTTGAAACGGAGGAGTCCATTGATAACATGCATACCCTTCATCACAGAATCATACGGCCTATAGTGTACAGCCATAATCTTATTGCAATGCAAGTACCAAAAAAAATATGAACAAAATTCAAAAAAATATAAAAATTGTAGCCCTACATATTATATTTACAAATCATATCAATTTTGTCATTTTTAATGAATTTTATCATTTTTACCCTCTTCAAATTGAGCCAATGCTTGTTGACCGTTGATTTTCGTATGACCAATCAACGGTCGATCTGCAATGAAATCACGTCTAATTTTTTTTAAAATGATCAAGTTGGTATTACGAACCTTAATAATAAAAAAAATGGGAGTTCTGACCTTTATAACCTTCGATCCAATGTATATAATTGTAGCCCTACGATGTTACGACATTCCGTCGCTTGGATGGATGTGCAAATGAACATCAAATAAGTTCAAACTCACCAACATTGAAATAATGCAACACTCTTTATTTTGAATGGTTCCGAACATCATATAAGACGCTCGTTTGTCTTTGTTCCTTCATTACACAATTAATCAAGAGTTGTTGTTCTATGTTGATAATGCATGACACAAGTCATTAATGAAACATATAGGTACAACTATACAATTTTATGTGTTAAATATTTTTAATAATGCCTCAAAACATTTATAGCATTAGTTTTGGTATAAAATTTACAATATCATTTTTCATTAGACCACATTTTAAAATATCCAAATTGTTTTTAGCATAATAAATGAAATTGAAACCCTCACAAATACATCTGCCCATCATCAAATATAATACGCTGTTATTCCGAATGGATACAAAACTCTGTTATTCCTATCCCAATCATTTAAAGTTCTTCATACGCGAATCTCAAGAAACAATATTTTTCACGCACTAAGATCGACAAAGGTGCCCGTCTGAGATTCGGAGTTACAGGGGTCCTGTATCCATTTCAATAACAGCGGATTTATTGTAGTCCATCACAGTCAGAGGATCCAGGTTCCCAATTTTTCCATATACGCAGAGCATTTTTCACGTACTACAGCGCACTATACGTTATTTTGCAGTTCATCTTCAGAGTCTTAGTTCTGCACGAAGCTGAGGCTACTCTGTTAATTGTTCCGAATTTCATTTCGCCCCATCCCGGTGAGTGAGAGAAGTTCATCTTTCCCCCAAAACAAAAATATGCCGCCTTCTATTTCCCCCAAAATTTTGCCCTCTACTTAAGTTCACGCAAAATTGGGGGTCTCCTGCCCTCAACTTTGCCCTACCCTCATTATCGTGTCGTCCAATGCTGCTCTACAAGGCAAATCCGAAGCTAGCTGACAAAACCCACTCACTTCAAGGACGACGGCCGCAGGTTAAGGACGACGGCCACCCAACTGGGTTTGTGGATTACATAAATTGAAGATCTAGGGTTTCATTCTGGTTCACTGAAGGTTATATTTTGGTTCGAGTCCCATTTTGTTTCTTGTTTCACCGTTTACGTTTAGTTTTCGTTCTTGGGGTTTTATAATCAACATAAATTTCAATCTAGGGTTTGATTATGGTTCACTGAAGGTCTATTTTTGTTCAGGGTTTATTCTTTTCCCCTTTACGTTCAACATTTTGTCACTTAGGGTTTAATTTGGCCTTTTGGCTTAATTTTATTGTTCAAAATTAGGGTTTGAAATTATAGTTTGTTTGCATTTTATTTGATTTGGACAATTCACTAGTGTTCTTGGTGCTTACAACTCGTTAATTAGGTGTACAAAAAACTCTGAGCATCAAGATGCATGATCATATCTTTTTATAGCAAAAGTATGAAAATGAAGTATGATGTTCAAATTTAGCATTTAGTTAAGTTATAATTGCATTGGGAGCATTTGAATTAAACCGTGGGTTATAGTGGAAATATGCATTGTATTTCTTAGTTGAATCAAATGGATGCATGAGCATATATTCTAGAACAATTTTCGAAACTGAAATGTGATATGTCTTTGGACAGAATGGGTTATGATATGGTATTGTTGTACGTAAATTATGTTGAAATGTAAGGAACATAGAAGTGACACCTCCAAATAGTTAATCACAGTGATAAGTAAAGTGGGAAATGTCCATGCATATAGTACACTATGATTGTGGCAAATGATGCAGTGCGCGGATGTCGGTTTCACTCACTTTTTCTTTCAACTTGGTTTTGCTTATATTAAAAATACTTGTGTGCTTTTGCTATATTGTTTCTTGGATTTTATCATGGAATTGCCTGAATTATTTTTCTAGTTATGAGTACATAATATGCATGCATGAAATAAGACACGAATTGCATTAAGGAATTGAGTTGCATGACATATGCATAGATGACATAAGACATGAGTTGAACCATAAATTTTGCATGATATACTTGCATGCATGATACATAGTTTTATATGAACCATGCACCTGTTATACATGAACCTTGAATAGAAATGAGAATATATAGAACAGATGTGTAGGCGCCATATTCAGGTAGCGCATAGCGTCAGCTGTGTAGGCGTCAGCCCGTTACTCAAAATATAACGGGCTTGATTTTTCCCTTTCTGCCCTTGCCCTTTGTACACCCTTGCTCTTTGTACAGCTGTGTAGGCGTCAGCTGTGTACCTGTAGGGGAAAATCAAGCTCCTATAATTCTAAAGGTTTTTTTTTTGGGCAAAGATTCTAAAGGCTTTGATGCTTATTTGATGTCCAGATTTGCATATTGAGCAACAATTTAGGTTCTTAGGTTTTCAATGGGGTGCCAAGTGCAATGTTCATGTCCAAAATTTGAGGTGCAGGGGGGTGATCAGGTCCAAACAGTAACAAGCAGGCTATATCAAGAATTACTGGTAAAAAACCAGGCTCAAATGATGGAGCAGGGGCTGGGTCCCATGTCAGAAGGGGAGTGTGAAAGTTGCAATTGGGCCCTTCAACCTTTTCACTTAAACAGTTTTGTTACTGGTTCAGCCTTTGTATTATAATAGCTGCTATTTTTCTGTTATTTTTTATTTTTTCTGTTATTTTTTCTTTGTCAAGTTTAAGGTTAGATAGCTGGTACATGTTGATGTTCACACCTAAGGTTAGTCAATTTTTTTTTTGTAATTTGCTGTACTTGTTTGTAGTTTTTTTATTTTAGTATTAAATGAATGTCCACTCCTCTTTTCCTCTTCAAAATATGCAAGTTATTTTATATTTCAATAAAAAAAATGTTATTTTGTCTTAGAAGCATTAATTACAGACAGGGATTTCAGTTCTTATCTTTCACGCACACCTGTTTCATCTAAAGTTTATATCTATTTGTGATTTTTAGTATACTGACATACTATTTTGAGGGCTTAAATTAAATGTAAACCCTCTAAATTTAGAAGGGTTGAACCATAAATGTGATATTAGCCCTTGTCAGAGGCACTTGAGTGTAAAAATTGCATTACTGGTAAAAGGTTCGGATTTTCTATTAGTGCCTAAATGTAAATGTTAATAGTTTAGATTTTAGAGGTTTCATACTAAAATGTGTGATAACCCTTGTCAGGGGGCTATGTGTGAACATTGATTTTATTGTGTCCTCTTTCTGTTATTGCTATTGTGAGTACTTGACTGTGAGCCAACCCTCTTTTGTTGAAGTTGACTGTTTCATATTAATGCAACGGGCTATCATGCTATTTATCAAAACTCAAATTATATATCACGTCAATGTTTATTTTTTATCATCTATCAGATGGCTCCCAGAAAGACTGTTCTAAGAAGGGCATATTCTAAAAAAGGAACGAAGAGAAGCCGTCAAACACAGGAACCACTCGTGGTTGGTGAGGGTTCAATTGCTGATGCAGAAGGTGAACTTACAACAAGTGAACCCCCAAAGAAAAAGGGGCGAGGCCCTGGAATCATCAGAAGATCGACTGAGATATTGGAAGACCGACCCATCATCTGGCCAATCTCGGATCGTGCGTTCACTTGTAAAACTCGTCCACAGGAGATAACAGCAGCAATCACCAGGTCACTCTTCCTTATTACACTATTCCATACTTAATGTTCTTAGAATGCAACACTTTTAAGTATCTCTCCTTTCAAAATATATTGAATAGAGTTCTGCCGCATGTGATCCGAGCATTATTTTCTGCTATAATCTAATGGTTTCATTACATTATTGGAACAATTGTTTAGATTAGTAACCCTAAATTTTCAAGAACTGAACACATATGATAATTAATTGTGTATCTGTGCCAAAATTGGGTGTAATACAAGTAGTTCAGCTAAAAGAGATATTTATTTAATTAATAATGCACGAGTACTTGCTCAACTGGATCAATTGAAGCATGTAAGTGCTAAAATTGGAAATAAGCCTTAAAAGTCCCCACTTTTCTGTAGTAATGGTGCATTTCATCAGCTATCCTGTTATCCCATGAAAAAAAGCATGTAAGTCCCTAATTTTGAAAATATGAAAAAAAGGGAGTATTTCCCTACTTGATCAGGTTTGACCATTGGACTTGTATCAGAATTCCTTTTAGGACCTGTAAATAAAATGAAAATCCCATGCTCATACTTCACCTTTCTATCAATAGACTTGTGCTGAACCACATGCCCGGGCCATTAAGAAGTTTCCATGCCTTCGACATACCACGAAGAACAATATTGAGTTCATATTTCTGGTACTCTGTCTTTTAATATGTTTTCATGCTTGGAATTAGAACACAATACATCAACTGCTGAGGTCAATTTCTACTTTTACAAAAACAATCACAACTGCCATACTAATGCTAATGGAAATATCTACATTTAATGGGTCCAAAAATCACCAAAACTGTAATTCTAGAACTGCGTCAGTTTGGGGCTGTTTGTAATAGGGTGCAGTTTGAAATTGTACATTACTAAACTGCATTTCTTGCTAAATACACCCATTGACAGATTTTAAACAAAATTACAACTAAAAATTCATTTGGGTCAGTGTGTACAAGACTACAATCCTTCACATGACAAACAACATCACTAATGTAATTTTTATCAATTTTTACAACATGTACAGCCAATTGAAGCAATACACATTAATTTTTTATAGAAGAAGTTTAGGTACCGTGAAGATGAAGATCCCCTCCATTGTCGGACTGTTCTGTATGCCATAGCAGCAAAAAGATACACCGAGGAGCTGCACGAGGCCAGGGACAGTTGCTTCAAAAAATTTGGCAATAACAAACAGGCATGGAAGACATGCATCCCACATTGGTGCCTTGACCATAACAATTGGCACGGTCTTTGTGATATCTTTGCCACAGAGGAGTGGCAAGGACTGAGTAAAACAAACAAGGTTAACCGCACAAAGACTGGACCCAAAATCTCCCACCACGGGGGATCAGCAAGTGCACATCAGCACTTGGAAAAACTGGTATGCTTCATGATCACCTTTGCAAATTAAAACTTTTTGTAATTAAGGACACAATAGTTGATCATGTTCCCCGTGTTTATTCCTTTTCATGTGTAGACAGAATTAAATAATGGAAAACAGCCACCAATGAGGGCACTTTTCATCCATCTTCATTGTGCTAAAGAAAATGGCAAATCACCAATTGTTGCCCAAATGGAAGCTGCTGCCGCTGCGGCCGCTGTCACCGCTGCGGCCGCCGCGGTGGAGTCTGGACCAGCAGATCTCAATGAGGCTAATGGGGTAATTGATCCAAGTACAACCGAGGCTAACACACAGCTTGAAGCTTTGGATATCGCCTCCTTGCATTTTACAAATGAACAAACACAATCAGTCTATGTAAGTGGTAATCTGTACATATATTTGCTGAAATGTCATACCTTAGTACATTATTTTAAGTAAACACGTAACTTCCCTGGTAATATGTTTACGGTGGTAAATGTTGTTGTCTCGTGTCTCAATTCCATTGTATGGCTGCTCATGGTAACCCACATCCAAATAGACCTAATAACTTGCATATATTACAATCACTATCAAACCTCAACTGCAACGCCTCAAATGACATAAATTTAGCAATCTATTATATCAATATTGCATGACCAAAAAAGGTACCACAATCAGGTATGTGATGTTCAATGTAATCCATTAAGCATAGCATTAGTTACCGACAAAAAACACAACTGGAAAAAGAAAGAAAGAATAATTGGAAGAAATGCAAAAGGGAGGTAGCTCACCACTCATGTGCACACTATGAATTATCAGAACATAGTAGCTATTTTAACTGAATTTAACAATATTACATATTTCTCGTATGTTGCAAATCATAGCAAAAAGTGAACGACATGATCGCTGATGAGGCCAATTCCAGCATGGATGAGAGCACCATGTTCTTGTCAGCTGTAGGCGGAGCAAGCCATGGCCGGGTGCGAGGATTTGGAAGTTTGCTTGACGATAAGGTGCAAAAAGCAAACAAACAAACCAGGCCCAACCACACACCATGTTCTGTTTCGGGCCTGACAAACGCTGGAGAGGAGACAAACTTATCTCGCGCTGAATTACAAGCGCTCTTGGCTGACAGTGATCGTCGTCAGGCCGAGGAAAGGGCCGAGCGGAAAAGAGAACTAGCACAATATGACTTCTACATCAAAAAATTATTTTCCATGATAGGGTCACAAGTGCCCACTGAACAGGTAATTATGACAAATTTTATGACTAATTTACGGATTTGAATTTAGGTTGCTGTGTTGACAGATTCTAATATGACACTTTGGTTACAAGTTGCTTGTTAAAAGCATCATATCATCTATGTGATCCCTGTGTTGTGTAGCACATTAAGAAAGGTTTGTGTGGCGCTTCTACATTAGCCATATTCATTACTTGTACAATTGTGTGGTGCTGCTACATTAGAAAATTTTATTACTTCTTAACCATAGTGATTATAAAATTCATCAATCTAGTAAGGTTTGATTGGTGCCGCTACATTAGCCATATATATTACTTGAAAATTGTTATATAGAAATTCACAAATTAAGTCACCCCCAAGGTATTGACATAGTTGCACAACAATTACATATTTATTATTCTTTTGACGTAGTTGCACAACAGTAATGTGTTGCCTTTGCTACTGAGATGTAGTGGCATAGTGGCATTCTATACTAAATAAATATTTTGTTGTTCAGCTTAGTCTCAAGTACACAATTTAACTACTTTTACTTAAAAATTCATGTTTTAACTGTTATAAATCGTATCGTACTTTTGTCATTTCCAAATTATAACACACGTGCTTGCATTTTCAATGCTTAGGGTCACGGTTCCACCTCTCAACCATCTCATGAACGAGCTTGCACACACTCAGCTGGGCATCTCCCAGGTAAAGAGTTTTAAAGGGGATCTTTAATTACAGACAGGAAAATTTAATTGAGGGAGGGGGGTTATAAATAAGAAAAGGTGAATTATAACCACATTGAGGGTTTATCTTGCTGTTGTTGTTATTTGTGATTCCAATTACCCAGTTCAGTCCAATAACTTACTGTTGAACTGATATAAAATAACATGTTCTCTCCATATTATGTACTTAGGGTCTGCCATGTCTTACATCAGAAAATCAGGGAGGGTCTTTCACGCACTATTAAATCAACCTGGAAACGATGAACTTGCCACAGATGGAGATGAGATGAACCAATGGTTCGGTCAGTCTAGCTTCAACGTGAACCCGCCATTCTAGAGTGCAAATGTGTGCATGTTAGGACTTTAATATATCTTAGTTCTAACAAATGATCAGCATAGCTAGGGTAACATATTTTGTGACTTTTGTTAACAGGTGGGGGTATATTTTGGTATATTTACAGGGGTATATTCTTGGTATATTTACAAGTGCATTCCAGAGATGTTTTTGTAATGTGTTTTGCACATATTTTGGTACTACAATGTATGATGACTGTGTAACCGCTAATTATATGCTTTCGAATCAAATTAGATATCAATGTGTTTGTGTTTGTTTGGTTTAATGGGAAATGGGGAATATGGAACAGTACCGGGTTGGTACAGGGAGGACAGCAGAATAGAGTCAAACTGATACAAACACCTGTTAGTACGGCATTCCATGGGTCTATCCACCGAAATAACATTCCATGGAAATATGCACCCATGGAATAAGTCAAGTGGGTCCCACGTGTCCTTGGAAATAACAAGATGGGTCCCACTTTGGATGCCCTTGGAAATAACCTGATCTACCCTTGGAAATACTCGGTGGGCCCCAGGTTCGCTACCCCTTGGAAAAACTCGGTGGGCCCCACCATAGTCTCCTTGGAAATACACAAGTGGGCCCCACCACATTCATCCTTGGAAATACACAAGTGGGGCCCACCACATTCATCCTTGGAAATAGTCAAGTGGGGCCCACCACATTCATCCATGGAAATAGTCAAGTGGGGCCCACCTGACTCATCCTTGGAAATACTCAGTGGGTCCCAGGTTCGCCAACCCTTGGAGATAATCAAGTGGGGCCCACCTCAGTCATCCTTGGAAATACTCAAGTGGGCCCCGTTCACAATCCCTTGGAAATAATCCTGACAGGGGCCAGGTGTGAAACTATTTCCATGCGTACTTTTTCCAACGGCCGTCGCATGGAAAAAGCTTAAAAAACTATTTCCAACGGGTAGCGCTTGGAAATAACAGTTTTTTTGACTTTTTCCATGGAGGCTTGTTGCGACGGTAGTATTTCCAACGGCGGCCGTTGGAAATGACGTTTTTTGGGCTTATTCCAACGGGTAGCCGTTGGAACAAGCCATTTTAGGACCGTTGGTATAAACGGAGATTATAGTAGTGACGCACACTACTATAATTTGTATTATTAGTATGAAAAAAAAAATTCACATGCATGGGCTGCCATGCAAGTGATGTCAATAATTGAATAGGTAACACAGACAAATGAATGAGCTCGTTTAGTTGAATATGTAGCTAATGATTCTCATTTGCATGGGGCTCATGCAATTGATCAATCATGTATGGATGTGCAACATCTTTTGCATGGGTTAAAAACATGCGGCTAGTGCAAATAACTCTCGATATATAATAAACTGCATTTGACATGCATAATCTATAATATACATATCATATATGTAAAAATATCAGGTTCACCAGCTCGGAAGTATAATTTTAAATTTCATATATACTCCAGATAATACAACAATATCAATCAAATAAAATCGAAATTAGATGATTAAGTCATCCATATGTAGAATAAAATATCTACAAATATACTTTTTATGGTTAAATAAGTTAAAATTGATTTAAAAATAACTATTTTTTCCATTATAATGCAGGTTGAGGCATCTTGTCATATGCAGAGTCGGTCGATCATGCACCACCCTTTTATCTTAACTAGTTAATTAAATCTGTTTTCCTTTAGGTGAAGGAGTGAGGCTATGGCACTATGCCTAGCGTATAACTTAAATTTCAATTTAAAAGTTATAATCGTAAATTTTCAGTTTAAAAGTTTTAATCGTAAATTTTCAGTTTAAGAGTGAGGCTATGGTAATAGAGTATAACTTAAATTTCAGTTTAAAAGTTTTAATCGTAAATTTTCAGTTTAAAAGTTCTAATCCTCGATCTGAACTGTTCAACATATATAGTCCCTATATCCATATGATATAGATATTCTATATGAATATACTAGTAAATTACATTTTACAATTTTTAGAATATTTTTTTAAACTATTTTTTTTGTTATTTTTTTTAGATGGGTAGAAAATCACTTGAGCTGAAAATTCTTTGAAAATTCTGAACAATTGTCAGAACCATCCAAAAACAGTGATTTACAAGTACAAAACCTACTCATATGTATGAGCAGACCATACTCGGATCGGATGGATCGTTAGAATTTTAAACACAAAAAACGTAGTACGGACCAATTCGTGCAATACATGCATAGTACCATATATAGCCTCACTCTTATGAAGGCGCTTATATAAATATAAAATACACAGACAACCTACAAGTGCTCAAAATTTAGGAAAACACACTAGAACTAGTGCTCGTCATTAACATTCTGTAATGCATACAACATTAATTATAGCACAAACGACTCACAAACTAGAGAAAGCCCTTATTTCCAACACATTTACAACAACATTATTACACTTGCTTGTTACCATATATATTTATTTAATAGCATGACCGTGGCCGCCTCGGGACTTACCGGGTCCGGGAAGGAACGCACTCTCTGATTGTGCATTCAGAAGTTGATCCACTTCTGTTGCCGACGTGCCGAATGCCAGCTCCTTTGCCTCTTTCTCCATTTGCTTCAACACATTGTTCTTCCCTGTACTCGGATTAAATATTTTGCTCAGTTTCAGTATAAATACAATCTTACATTGTATGTTGTACTGGTGCACATTATCACACCTCAAATAATGAATTAAAAGGAAAAGTATGAGATGTATATACTCACATTTTCTGTGTTATAGTATACCAGTAACACATGAGTATGTATTGAACTATTAGTGCCGTACTGGTACCAAATCAGGTAGCATAACAATCGTGATACTGTAATGCTTATGTCTAATTTCCAATAAAAGGGACATAAATTAATTAAGAACATTTATTATTAAATTACCGGCAAGGAAAATTTTCCTATTGTCCTCGGCTCTGATGCCGAAGCACAAGATTTGAAGATTGTCCCTTGAGGCAACTGCCACCACTGGGTGAGATGCCGGTATAACAAAAACATCGCCACGGCATGCCCTTGACCGAACTAACTGGTAACTGTGTCCTTCTTCTTCACCTATCTCTCTTCCGTGTTCCCTCTCTCTTCCTCTCTCCCTTTCCCATCGTCTCTCTCTTTCCTCCTCTCTTCCCCACTCTCTCTCTTTTTCTTCCTCTCCTCTGGACTCATGCGAGAGGTGGGGACATGCCATTTCAATGTCAACACATCCTTCCACAACCATAGCAATCTTTGTAGCTCTGGAGTTGTAGTTCGGTGCCATCATTGAACCCTATATAAATTGATACAATGAGATCATAAGCATATGGCCACTAACCTTTTCTTCGAAATATTCACATCAGAGTGTATCATGTAAGTGCTAACTCACAACAATATCAAGTAGACAGCAAATGAACATTTCGATAATAAAATATCTCAATAGCACATTATCAAAAAAAGGTAGCTCAATAGCATTGCAACATCTTGGTACATGATGCATATAGTAATCTCTTTTTGAGATATAAGAACAAAAACAAATACTTACACTGCTGATGTTAGCTATGGAGACATCTACATCATGCCCCTTTAATTGTGAATAATCACCAGAAGTGGCCTCAAATAACTGTCCATGGTTGTTCGAAAAAGATGGCCGCTTTTTAAGGAGGTTAAACGGCTTTCCCAATTTACCTTCTTTGGTCGATTTACTTAGCGCCTTGATTTGTTCGTCAGATGCTTTGAATATTTCTCCTTTTCTCTGCTTCTGGAAGACTCTCTCAAACCTCTCTCTTGGTGCCTAATTCAAAATTGAATTTTGGCAAAATTTTAACTTAAAAGAGTAACTTCTCTTTTAAGGGGTATTACACATGCAAATTAAAGAAAAAGGTAAGAAACCGTGTTGGGCACCTTAATATGCAAGTTTACACCAAAACATGTTCTGAAATTAAGATAATTGGATAATGCCGTACTACTTTGTCATCCTGCCTGACCAAAAACTACAAATATTACCATTTATAGTATAGAAGGAAATATTATGCTTGAGATAGAAACCTCGACTCACATTAAATGCTGCTTCAAGAATTTCATGGCTGAAACTATTCCAGAACGTCTCAGGTCTCTGTCCTCCGGCTTGCATGAATTCCTTAAGAAAAGTGCACAAAGACATTCAGTCAACAAAATTTAAAAAGTTGGGGGCTTAATTTTGTGTGTGTGTGTGTGTGGGTGGGTGGGGTGGGGTGGGGGTAGCTTCACCTCAAAATGCCCAGGCAAGGAAACTGGGCACAGCAACATTGCAATTCGAAGGCTCTCCTTTTGATGTTTGTTAACCTGATACATGATCGACCCGGATGGTATCATCATAACATCTCCCTGTCTGATTTCGTATGATTCTCTTTTTTCCCCATACAGTATACTGATCATTCCCTCCCCTATTTCACAATCAACAGGCATAATGAAAGTTGTAAATCATTTATGTTTATCAACATACAAATCATCAAAATAATTCAGCAATTTTTTTTTGTTTTGTAATAGGAGTATCTTATTAGTAGCCATTATAGTCTATTATGACTAAAAATAATAATTCCTAGAATTGATGAATGAAAAGGACAACATAAGTGAACTCACTTTTGTCAATTATTCAACGACACAGTTTTTTCATTATGAAATTAAGTCCCAATGACTTTTACATGAGCTAACAAAACTAGGTAAACAGGAGGTCACTTTTGCATGAAACAGGGAAAATAAGTTGTTACAAGCTCTTAGGTTCCAAAATATTGGTGTGATATCTAGATGTATTTTTTATCATTTTTCTTATTAACTATTATTGTTGTCTTTGGTACTCCTAAATCTTAATCATGCATGCATTGCTTTCGAGAATAAATGAAAGCAAACAAAGTAAAATAGTTACCTGAAATGACATAAAACAGCTCATCTGCATCAATGTGGCTCGGCATGGCAAAGGTTCTCGGCCCTGTCTCTAGAATTGCAACACGGTACTTCTCAATCCCCTTCAATAACCTTGATCTACTTGAGAAATTTTCAAGAACTCTGAAATGCCCTTCTTGAGTTCTTGCTACTTCCTCAAACCTGTAAATCAACTCAAAATTCACTTCACTTAATTTTAGCTTTTAATTTCCCCCAAGTTCACTAATTGTGCTTTAGAAAGACAAGAGATCAGAGCCTAAATTCACTACTATTGCACTTAGAATGTAATTTAAAACTCATTTTCCTCTGAGATTTGAACATTTTACACAAAAATAGAGCCAGATGAAAATTAAGAGGGATGAGTCTTTTTAATGAAGTGAGAAATTAATTTATGTTTATTAAAAAAAAAGATACGAGTTATGACAGTGAAATTATTGAAAAATATTAAGCCTCCTAAATTTCAAGTCAAAATATATTCATGCAATTTTCATTTTATTTAATGACTACACTAGGTGTACCATGTAATTTCATGTCACAATATTATCCGCATAAAATCTTGGTAATACGGGGTCAAGCATTTAAGTAAAAATTGAAATTGATAATGACATTATCAAAGTACCTTTCCTTTCCAAAGTGATAGGGGTGCCTTTCTTCTCTTTCTCTTTCTCTTCCTCTTCTTCTAGCCTCATCCTTTATACCCGGCTCTTCTCTGCATATTTGCGTGCATATCCTCATGCACTTCTCCTTCGCCTCCCCTTCAAACACACTACAACTCGAGTGGCAGTCACAGGGGTTACCAGATTGGAAGGAGAAAGCAACAGAAGCAAAAATTATAAGAAGAAGAATAGGTAAGAGAGGTCGATGAGCACTGGCCATTGAGGCCATGTTATGGAGAGATGGTAATTGTGACTTGAGACTTGAATTTATCAGTGATAAAGTGAGGTTATTAAATAGAGGGGAAGGGAAGCATGCATGAAGCCATCTGGAGAGGGATGAGGTGCGACGTGGAGAGAGGATAGAAGAAAGTGTGCAACGAGCGCATGGCGTCATGACGATGCCTCTATGTCTCTGAGCCCGAGCGCATGGCGTCATGACGATTTACTTCAAACTTTTGGGGGAGCTGTTAGTTCTGTGATCTATCTTGATTTCAAATAACAAATTTATACTGTCAAAATTAACGGAGTAAGTTTTAAAATATTTTATTTTTAAAAAAAATTAATAATAATATTTTTAAAAGTTAATATCAAAATAAAACAGTTAGATACATTTATATTATTTTCTTTACTTGTACATAAAAAATCATCACTTTTTAATTTATATTTATATCAATCAATTAATTGAAAAATTAACGTTCATAATAATTTATCTATATCAATTCTTCGAAACTGTTGATACTAATGAAAATAAAATCGAAATGATGTGATCTTTTACGTATACATAAATATATATATATATATATATATATATATATATATATATATATATAGTTGGGCTATGGTGAGTTGTGAAGTAAGAGGCCATTTTTACTTCACGCTCATATTTTCATTTTAAAAATTCAAACAACCGATCCGAACCGCTCAACATGTTCTCTATATTGAAATGTGCTTGGACTAAATTATACATTTTTTGGAATTTTTTTTACTATTTATTAAGCCACTTTGAAAATCGCTGATCTGGTGGTCCAGAAAATTTTACTGTTTTTTACTGTTCACAGTGGATCAGTGATTTCAAAGTGGCTTAATAAATAGTAATAAAATTCCAAAAAATGTAAAATTTAGTCTCCAAGCACATTTCAATATTTAGAAAAGGTTGAACAGTTTGGATCGGTTGTTTGAATTTTCAAAATGAAAATATGGCGTGAAGTAAAACAACGTTTTACTTCACAACTCACCATAGCCTATCTATCTATCTATATATATATATATATATACACACACGTACACACATACATATACGTACATATATATATATATATACACGTACACACACATATATATATACATACACACACACATATATATATATACATACACACACACACACACACACACACACACACACATATATATATATATCATATCTAACGGTTTTACTTTGACATCTAATTAAATTTTAAATTTTAAAAATGAAGACATTTGAACCCGAAATTTTTAAAAATACCCTCCACAAAAAAATAAACTAAAAGACCACCGATATGTGAGAATTCGATATTTACCCGGGCCGCAACGTGAAATGGCGGACCCATTCTTTGGGGGCCGCCTTTGTCGTTGCGGCCCCCCGATAACCAAAATTTCCCAAATCTTTTCTAAAATTCTGCTTGAAAAATGTTTCAGAGTTCTTCTAATATATCTAAATTACAAGATGTTTTATCTATTTTGTTTAATGTTCTTTCTAACATATTCAAATTATTAGTTGTTCTTCCTATTTTTGAAAATCATTAACAAATCAATTAAAACTCACTGTAAAATAAGGTATTTTTTGTTTTTTCCAGGCCGCAACAACAAATGGGGCCCCCAAGAATGGAGCAGCCATTTGTCGCTACAGCCCTAGTAAATATGAAATTCCCTATATTCTGTGGTCTTTTGATTTATTTTTTTTAGTAGAAATATATTTAAAAAATTTGGCATTTGAACCCTCCTCAAATTAATATACTTCACAAGTAATATTTACAATAAAATTTATAAATTAAATTAACATAAAATTAAGCGGTTAAAAAATATTTATAAATTAATCTTAATGCATTTATTTTTTAAGAAACTTGATAAGCTTAAGAACAACCTAATTCTAATATTTATACTTGCCGGTACGTACATACATATAATTAAGTAGTAGTTTGCAGAGGAGTATATATTATAATCTCACTATGATATCATTATATATATATATATATCAAAATTTATTTAATTGATTAATATTTTGATGGATTATAATTTTATTTTAACTAGTCAATAATTTCAATAACTAATTTTTTTATCTCCAACAAAATTTTAACAAACTTTCAGCAGACATGTTTAATGTAAATAATAATGTATTCAATATAAATAAGAATAATTATTTGAGTACCCTCACTTCAGTATCCCTAAAATTCCCGCATCTCATTTAGAGAAATTATGTACTATTTTTCCCATTAATTATATGGTCCCCACAAATTATTATTTTAAAAAGATATTATATGGTCCCACAAATTATATGGCCTCCATTAATTATTATTCTAAAAAGATATTATATAGTCTCAACTCTCAACTAATTATTATTCTAAAATTCCTACAGCACTCTTCTTCTATGGTCCCCTTTTTTCAGTCCCCGCACTTGTCCCAACGTCAACCTTCATAGATATAAATACTTGGAAGATAAATTATTAACACTTGAAAAATAAGATATTAATACTTTGATGCGTTACTAGTTATGATCATCCCTTTTCCAGTCCCCTAATCATCCCCGCGTCAACCTTTCTTTAATAAAAATAGTTGACCACATAGGTATAAATACTTCAGTGCATAGTATAAATACTTGCAGTACTTGATATTAATACTTTCAGATATAATTCAGTGTCATATGTAAAAAAAATACTTGCAAGTATAAGTCTAAATACTTGCACGACAAGGTATAAATACTTGCGTGACGACGAGCTCGAAAGTACGTCATCATAGATCTCATTTGAAAGAGAACATTGCATAGAAGACGTTCGTGGTTTTAGATTTGCAAAATTTCTCACAGATCGTCAGAAATATGGACGAGATTGAACGGAGAAAAAAATCACCTCTAAAAATTTGTATGGTCCCCCATGTAGTTTGAGTGGTCCCCAATAAGTTTTTATGGTGCGGGTACGTTTTGGGAGATTTGGTTGGGGAGAATTATTTACGTAAAAATTATTCACCTCATATGTATAAATACCTCCGTGCATAGGTATAAATATTTTAGAAAAAAAATTCAGCCTTATAATTTTTGCGATCCCCTCAAGTAGTTATGGCAGTTTAGGTGCAGGTACTATACGGATACTCATATCAGCTTTCTATAAATAATAAACAAGTAATTAAGGTGAATAATAATAACAGTGAACGTGAATAATAAAACATTCACCATATATAAATAGTAAATGGCATACTTTAGTATTTGTTCTTTTATTATTCAGTTAAAATTATTTATGATTCAATCTATGTGCTTTATTATTTAATTTAAAATTTGTATTTAGTATATGTTTTTTAGTTTAAATGATTTTGTATTTAGTCCATGATATTCAATTTAATTACATTCTTTAATATTCAGTATATTTGTTTTGTTGTTCAATATAAATGCTTTAGTATTCACGTTATATGTTTTAGTACAGTTCAATTGGTGTTCATTATTATTTTTAAGGTTATTGATGTTCATTATTGTTCTCTTTCATTATCTTAATTTTTTTTGGAAGAAAGATGAAAGTCAAGTTTTCCAATTTTATACTCTTGTTATTATAATAAAGAATTTCCTTCATCCGAATTTCAAATTTATAACATTTCACGTGAAACATGTGCCTTTAACACTGCACCAAAGAGCAGAGCTAGGTGTTAGTTTCATTTTATCTAAGAGAGTAGCTTGGGTCCGATGCCCATCGAACTCAATTTGGGTCTGATGGGTTTCGGGACCGTCTGATCTGCTTTAAGATTCTTGCACATAAATTTTAAATCAAATGCGAAAATTACGGACGCGAATCTTAAAGCAGATTGGACAGTCATCGAACCCATCGAACTCCCTTTGAGTCCGTTGGCATCGGACCCAAATTGGCCACTTTATCTAAAGCTCATCGGAGCATTGTCTGACAGTTTAAATATATTATTATTCACATTCAATGCTTTATCGTTTGGTTTAAATCATTTTTTATTCACTTTATGTACTTTGTTATTCACATTAAATGTCTCCGTCAGTAAGTTTGACAGAGCTTCGCCGGAGGTTCGCTGAAGTTAAAAGATTTGTTATCGAAAGTTTTGTACTAGTAAAAATTATAGTTTATCTATCAATTTTAATGATTTTACAATCACAAATGAGACCTAAATTAATTAAAAGCATGCACGAACATATAAATGCATTCTAGGATAATATTATGCATAATATCTGTTGTATTTGTTTGATTTAATATTGATATATTTATGCACATTTAAAAGACATAAACTCGAGTTTATCTGTCAATTTTATCGATTTTACAAATATAATGAGGGCTAAATTGGTTAAAAAACATCAAAAGACATAACGCATTGTAGATTTATTTTACAATAACTTTATATGTAAGAATTATTTTATATGTTTGTTTTAGTATTAAAAAACTAGAGTTTATCCATCAGTTTTAATAATTTTAATGGGTATGTTTGGTTGCAAAATAAGAATAGCTAGAATACCTATTGTTTGTTTTATTAGAATAGCCAAATTTAACTATTCTAACTATTCTAACCCAACCAAACACCGAATAGGCTATTCTTAATAGCCTAAATTCAAAGATAGCATATTCTCAATCCAACCAAACATACCCATAATGATAAATGTGGTCTATATCTAAATGAATTAAAAACATCAACAATCATACACAACACATTGTACCAAAAATCTGTTTGTTTTAGTATAGATAGATAAATATACCCACATTTAAGAGGCATTAATTAAAGTTTATTTGTCGGTTTCAATAATATTATGATTATTAAATATACTTAAATTGATTAAAAATATCAAAAAAACACACAATACACTGCAATGAATTAAAAAAAAAATTATCCACAAGAATTACAAGCATCTCGTGCACATCAACTCTCACAATCTTTGAAAAAGTGAGTGCTCCGTAACTGAGCTCAAAGCATGATAACTTGAAAAAGAAAAAAAGAAATAAAAACTCAGAATTACTGGAAAATCGAACTAAAAAAGGATCAAGGGTTTCTCACTAAATCAGACAAAGCAAAGCTCTGACATCAATCTTCTCACACTTAAAGAATTCATATCATCTGTGTTAACTCACTGTTTGAGTTTTAATCTGATCCGTTCATTACATATTAGTACAAACTTTAAAGGGACCCGTACATTACATGTGTGTGCTGAATTAGCACGAATTATATTGATAGATCAAATTTGAACACAAACAATATGTTTAATGCAACATATTTGAATTATGATCACTCTAGATATCTGACTCAAGCAAATTACAAACAGACAATTTAGGACCGTTTTTTAACTTGGCACGAATCTCAACACATATCTCCTATAGTTTTTATATGCACCGCATTGATTTTGGCCTGAATAAGATTAATCTGAGTCGTCCGTTTGTAATTTGCTCGAATTAGATACCTTTTATCATCAGTTAGTCAAGGGACGTTAGGGGATAAAATGGAGGAGACGGTTCGCTCCCTTTTATCATTTCCATGTTTAAAATGATGTAACGTAACGCTTTGTATGTTTGTATCTGACATTATCATTGAAAATCTACGGATAATTTGGCAAAAAAAAAAAAAAAAGTTCGGCCGTTTCTAATTTTTCTGGCTATTTTTTGGATTATTGACACAAACACTACTAGTAAGTATCATTATCCGGACAAAAAATTACACGCCGCTATAAAATACATTCAATATTGATTTGTTTTTGCTTTTGACGATTGCAAGGACTTTAAAAAAAAAATGCAAATATGGAAGTCGTAATGTAAAACTAGTATCGTGCCCGTGCGTTGCAACGGAAATATATTATAATAGAACAAAAAAATTCTTCTACAAAATGACACACTTTTACCAACAAAAAAATAGAACAATGGAAAGAATAATTATTCAACATTTGGAATCAAATTGTTGAAATAATTCACTTCGCAATACTGCACTGAGACAAGTATCAGTATGCAAAAATAGAAGAGAGACATGTATAACAGTGCAAGTGGTTTTTTTTTTTGGAGAAGCAAACAAAAATTTCTACAACAGTTGAAAATTATTTGGAGTTTGATCGGATCATACCACTCAATGGAGTTCATGTAATTTCAATTCAAAAGAATTTATAGAGATGTGTTCCAATTGACTTTGTTGATCAGAATCACAATGAAAAAAAATTGCACATAGATAAATTATTTAGGGTCCTGCACAATGCAAGTTTTTTTTATTAGAAACTCTACCTAGTACAAGATAAATTATTTCGTTTGAATTAAAATGATATTTGTGTCCATAAGCTGATGATTGAAAAGCACACATAATACGTACATATGATGATTTCTTCCATATCAACACAAAAGGATATTAATTAGGTACTAATCAAACTATATATATTTTCGGTCATTAATTTAAAATCCTGAGTAGCATATAAGTGAGAGAAACATTGTCTATTTTATACACAACTTTTAGTAACAATATAAAAAAAAGGAATCTACCAAAACCAATAAACGAGAAAGAAACAAGAAAATGTGATTGCACACATCGCACATGTGAACAACAATTATGTAGTCCAAATAATTAAGCATACCATAACGTTAAAAAGAAAAATACCATAATGAAATAACAAAAAAAATGCCCAAATATTCATAGTTCCGGGTGCTATTTTCATAGAAAACCTACTACGTAAAAACATAATTTCATTCTAAATAAGAAATTTGATTCACTAATTACACTTTAATTCTTAACATTCATGTCATTTTTTTGCCGCAGTTATGAAATAAAAGAAAAATTAGAAAATAACCAAAGAGAAAAATACCAAATAGCATGCATCAAAGTTCCCCTTTAGATGGACTTTCCCGCTTGAAACCAAACACGTTTAAACTTCTACAATAATCTATATTAAAATATTGAAATTCATCATGTTAACAAACTATATTAAGATGAGATGGACCAGATCAATAACTGAACCTAAATTAAAGTACACAGCCTACTTGGGTATATTCAAGTGTATTCACCCAATTTTTCTAACAAAAAATGGGTATATTCAACACAAATACACGAAATTCTAAGATGAATTTATACATGTCCATTCATAAAAGTTAGATCCATCAATTTGTTAGAAAGGTACCAAAACCACAAATCATAAAATGCAAAAAGTCTCTTTTTTATTTATATTTCAAAGTTTAAAATGTAAATTTGAATCCAAATAGTCGATTGTTTATTTTATTGAGAGATACATCCACATAAGATTTTATGATTTTTGAATCTTGTATTATACCGTAAATGATAAAAAAATGAACAACTCTAATTAAACTATGATTGGTTAATTTTCGTGTATTTATTTTTGGAACGTTTGATCTATTAAACTCGAAAAGTAAAAAAAAAAAAAAATTGTGCGCTAAATAAAATGAATGAAGAAGATCAAGAGTTTGAATTTCAAACTTTGATGCAAGTAAAGAGACTTGATAAAAAAAGACAAATGACTTGTAGAAATATATACATCCCATATGGAAAAGTCATGACAAAAAATATTTAGTGAAAGTAAAATTTGTATTAATAAATTAGTTGCTCTATTTTGTGGCACTAATTATAAATAATGTTACTAAAATCCCTCCTAAACATATATTTTCTAGATAATTAACAACTGAAATTAAGAACGAACCTGAACATACTAATAAAAAATAATATTTTATCTTATCAAAATTGAAGAAGTAAAATTGTAAAAAGATTCACCATAGCTTAAATTGAGTAGTGTATTAAATTTGGAGATATCAAATGCTGATAAGATATTCTTAATTAAAAGATGTCAGCATTTGATATTCTTAAAAATAAATTGATCATCCATCATGATTCTTAAATAAGGAAATAAGGAAATAAGGAATGGGAGATAGCTAGGGAGGAGAAATAAGGAAATGAATAAATTGATTTTCTCTCCAATTTTGTTCTCTATTCAATTTTAATTGTAACATATTGTGTGACAGTATGTGTGACGAGTATGTTTCTAATTAAATTTAGACTTTTACATGTAAAAAAGATGCATTTAATCAAAAGAAGATAGATTATTTGATTGGAGGGCTGATATTAAATTCAAAATTTCATCTTTCAATCATAGCCGTTAGTGGATCAGGACATCTACGTGCATAATATAAGAATGGAGATACGGACGTCTATAGATTACAACCATACTTACATCTAATTAATCGTGATTAATTACCCAAGTTATTAGGGTCTATCAGATAAATTTGGACGGTATTAACTATTTATACAGTCGGCTGTGCAGAATTCTTTGTAACAATCACAAAACTAGCTACTTTATATCTTCAACACATAATCCGTATACTTTTTTTTTTGAGTGAGTCTATGGTATTATGCGCACGATTAGTTCGTACTACGGAGCTACATTTTCATTTTGAAAATTTTAATGGTCGATCCGAACCGTTCAACGTGATCTCCATATGAATATGTACTTGCAGGACTAAATTTTATATTTTTTTGAATTTTTTTACTATATTTTAAAATAGATAGAAAATCACTTGATCTGAAAATTCTGAACCATAAAAAAACAGTGATTTTCTACCTATCTAAAAAATAGTAAAAAGTTTCTAAAAAATAGAAAATTTAACCCACAAGTATATTTTCATATAAAAATTATGTTGAATGGTTCGGATCGACCATTAGAATTTTGAAAACGAAAATATAGCTCCGTAGTACGGACCAATCCGTGCTATGCATAGTACCATAGACTCACTCTTTTTATTTTTATTTTTGAGGAAAACACATATTCCGTATATAACAATACCATAGAAAATATAGGATGCCACATTTTCCAGAGCATCGACGTGCGGCCACCGATGAGTGGCTGCTGGAAACGGCTCAGTATTTTTGGATATTTTGCAGCAACTTATTTTCCTGAAAAACGAAACAGATTATTTAACCCATTTAAACCCATAGATATACTCATATTATTCACAGCACCCTGAACTATATTTTTATTAAGACCACGGAAGATCTCTATTACAGAATTCAGAGAAAATCAGAAAAGAATCAAAGAGGAGAGAGTTTAAAAAAAAATATTAGATCCTAAACCCTCAATTACACAAATCAGGAGCAGCATCTATCAGAAAAGTTGAAAGCACAGAATATCCATTATAAATATGAAATCCATGATTGACCCCTACCCTAATACAGGATATCCATCAACCTGCGAAAAGAAATCAAAATCTGATTATCCGAAGTTCGGAACATACCCGATATCTTTTTTTCAACTGGACCTTGGTGCCCAAACTAACCAATCGCACGGAGCGGAGACGGTCAGACTCGCACTCTTCAAACTTCTCTCTCTCGGAGCTCAATCGACTCATCACGGGGCACTCTTGAAACTTCTCTCTCTCTCGGAGCTCAATCGACTAATCACGAGGCAGTGAGGCACTCTCAATCTTCGAATCTCCAATCAGAGAGAGAGAGAGAGAGAGAGAGAGAGACAGGGTAATAATTAGTGTAGTAATCAAGTGAGAGAGAGAGATGGGAGTCCCGGCGTTTTACCGATGGCTGGCGGACAGATACCCGCAGACGGTGTCGGACGCGGTGGAGGAGGCGGCGATCGAGATCGAGCAGGGCGTGTGGGTCCCAGTCGATCTGCGCCGTCCAAACCCTAACGGTCTCGAGTTCGACAATCTCTATCTCGACATGAACGGCATCATCCATCCCTGCTTCCATCCTGAAAAACGGGTTTGTTTTCTACACAGGATCTTTTTTTTATTTTAAAATTATGTTTATTTCTAGGGAGGTTGGGTTGTAGGTTGAGTTTTTTGTTGACATTTTCTGGGCTTGATTTGCGAGTGTGCAAGAAATGGTAGGAGAAAGCTTAGCAGACGGAAATGGAATGCTTGAGAGAGAAATAGTGAAATGGTAGAGAGAAAATGAGATAGAGAGTGGTTTTAATCTCTTCTTGTTTTTTTTTTTTCAAAATGGATCTCATTTCAACTATTATGGAACTGTACCCGTGCAAATTAAATGACCTAACTTTTGGTAGTGTGTGTGCACTATCAGAGATCAAGAGGGGGGTGATTCATGGAGAGTTATTTTTAAATGTTTATAATGCATTGGCACCTTCTTTCATTGTTGACATTAAGGGAGCATTTTGCCTCTCGAAGCTCACCTGGTATAGAGGTGTGGAGTCAGAAAGCTACCATAGGGAGGGTCCAAATTTGGTGATCTTCTAAAGTTTAGTAAGGATGATAGAGAAAGAGAATGCAAATTAGACAAGATAATTTTTTTTTAAATTGCATCTCTATTGCTTGAAGTAAACAAATTACTGCCTAATTTCGGGGGGGGGGGGGGGGGTGTTGGAGTATGAGAGTTATTTGAAATATGGAAGGAATTTCACATGAAAAAATATCTGCATCATATACCTCCTTTAGATCTACTCCTGCTAGTAAACTTGTCATATGCTTATCTTGTTGTATAGTTGATGATATCATACAGTTGGCCTTGTCAGTTTAAGTTTTAACTTAGTTGGACAGCTTCCATAGAAAGTAGAGCAACAAACTGTCTTCCAAATGAAGAACTTCTTTTGGTGTGGTCACTGTAACTAAAGTTTGTTGATCAAAATTAAGAAATGGAGTTTAGCCCTTCATTTCTTTTTCAAATGTCACACATATATGGCCATGACTAACTTAACTAATACATCGGTCATTTCTTTATGAATCTGGTCAAGATATTCTATTATATATATTGTGCTTTCTTGATGGCTCTTCTTTACAGCCTCCACCGACCACATACAATGATGTATTTAAGACGATTTTCGGCTATATAGACCATGTCTTTGCACTTGTTCGCCCAAGAAAACTTCTGTTTATGGCAATCGGTATGAAAATACTGAAAACCCTGCTGCTTGATAGATTAATTATTTTGCTCCTTAGTCTTGTCATAACCTAACAGGGAATATATAATACATGATTAGATGGCGTTGCTCCTAGAGCAAAGATGAACCAACAACGAACCAGGCGCTTTAGAGCTGCTAAAGATGCAGCTGAAGCTGTAAGTATTCTAACTACAAATTAACACCTCAGCTGTGCAATCAAGTATTTATTTGATCCAATTATCTTGAAACTCAGATTGGTTTTACCCAAATTTGCCACTATTGACCCAGAATGTGCAAGCAAGCAACTGCAATTGTAGAAAGCTTGCAATTGAAACATAAAATGGAAATTTGGTAAGACTAGTACTTGTATTGTGCCACTGCTGACCTGCTGCAATCTTACTACTAACACCAAGATTATGTGAAGCAAGGATTAGATACCCACATGATTTTCTTATATCAAGTGAACTATGCATTTTACACACACTCGTCTGCATGGTTCGTTTTTAATTTGCTTCGATCTTGACCCAAAAAAAGTAGGATTTGTTATATGCAAAATTTTAAAGTACATGTAACTATGGTAAAATAGTGGGTGTAATTTGTAAATAAAATCCTATTTCTCTATACTTTTGTGATACTCCTATATTTCCATAGGCTGCTGAAGAGGAGAGGGTGAGAAAAGAATTTGAACTAGAGGGACAAAATTTGGCAGCACAAGAGAAGAGACAGACGGCTGATTCAAATGTGATCACACCTGGCACACCATTCATGTTTGCACTTTCAACTGCTCTTCAGTACTACATCCACCTAAGACTGAACCACACGCCTGGATGGCAGACTACCAAGGTGTTGACACGAATTGATATAATCTGGTTAGATTTGTATCGGTGCTGATCTTTGTTCGTTGCTCTAGTTCAGCTGGTTTTCTATCAATATTTGCTGATTTGAACCAGTCTCCTCAAATTGAAAGTTTTGTCAGAACTCATTTTACATGAGCTTCATTGAAACCCCAGTTACAATTAGAAGGACCGAAAGGATGAATTTGGTTAATTTTTATTGGCGTGGATAAAATCTTATTAATACTGTAAATTGAAACATTAAGCAGCCAGCCATGAAGTAAAGAAAAAGATAAATGCTTGTAGGTAAAAGATAGAAGCAAAGCAGCTCTTTGAGCACATTAATTAGTTACTTCTAGTTCATTTTGCATCGTCAGAAGCATGTAAGCTTTACCTGAGTTCGAATTATAGTTCTTTTATACTATGGTAATGTCTAAGATTGTTCATTTGAACTAAAAAAGTCTTAATCCAGACAGTATGGGTGAAAGTTGCATGTTGTTGTTATTTTTTTGAGTTCGGGCCATGCAAATTTCAGTTAACCTGGGTTTATTTCTCTTTTTTAATGCTGTGTAGTACTAGGTTTTCAAATTTCCTGTCTTTTTAGAAATGAATTAGTAACACTTGTGCCGTTAAAAGTTGACAGGTGATTTTTTTTTTGTAGGTACTATTATCTGATGCAAATGTGCCTGGAGAAGGCGAGCACAAGATTATGTCATACATTCGCCTTCAACGCAACCTTCCAGGGTTTGACCCGAATACACGGCATTGCTTGTATGGCTTGGTGAGTTTTTGCTTGTTGTTGATTGGTTAGTGTTGCTGGTGTGGCTTGGTGAGGTTTACGTGGATTAATTTCCTCTCAGTGGCATTTTCCCGTACCTTGTTAACACCCCTCTGACCAGAATATTTGTTAGAGGACATGAACACTTTTATCTAGAGTTTCTGTTAGCTTTTATGTTTAACAAAACTGTTGTGATGCCCTCATAATGTGGCTAATAACATTTTATAAGGTTTTCTTGATTTTATTGAATTCTATTTTGATGGCTCTTATGATAGAGGGAGGGAGGGAGGGGGTCTCCTTATTGCTGCTTAGAAACACCCCAGTCTACCAGTGAAAAAAAGGATATTTGTTTTATTTTATAATATTTTGAGTAGGGACATAATGTCAGAGAAAAAGAGAAACAGTGCTTCTAAGCTCATTTGTCAGTACAGGTCCATTGTGTAACTTGCTTCTTTTACACAGGATGCTGATCTCATAATGCTTTCTTTGGCCACACATGAGGTTCACTTCTCCATTTTAAGAGAGGTATCCTTATGTTACTTTCAATCTTTTAGAAGCCTTCCTTGAATTTGCATATTAGAGCTTCTTTCTATTTTGTTAAATAGGTGATCACAATGCCGGGTCATCAAGAGAAATGCTTTGTTTGCGGTCAAGCTGGCCATTTAGCAGCTGAGTGTCAAGGTAAACCTAAGGAAGGAGATGCTGCAGAATTACCCCCTATTTACAAAAAGAGATATCAGGTGTTTTTTGAGTTGTTATTCTTACCTTTTATCTAAGAATGTTAGGGAACTTTTACCCCTAGAATACATAAAACAGATAATACCTAAAGATCTTGGTATCATCACTTCTCAATAATCTTGGACTTGAAGCTTGACTTCCACAAAAGTAAACAAGTGAATGGAAGTTAAAAAGTATGAACTTATTTGATCTTCAAAGATCTAGCGCTGTTGCATTTCAGGATATGTACAACACAGTCATGCAAAGACTCTTTAGATGATTTATGCATCACCCTATCCCAGCACGTTTCGACCTTTTCTCTCTCTTTAGAAATATATTGCAATGGCTACTAAATTTTTTTTATATCCTACAAAAAAATAGATCCTGTAATCCCTCTAAACCTTGAGAATTATAACTTCCAATCAGATCTTTACTGCCAATATGCAAAATGCTTTCATGGTATTTTCAACAGGAAATTAAACCATCTCATCAATTATTTTTATTATATATGTTGCAGTTCCTCAATATATGGGTATTGAGGGAGTACTTGGAGCATGATTTGCATATTGACAACCCCCCATTCAGGCTAAGCCTGGAGCGGCTTGTGGATGATTTTGTGTTCATGTGCTTCTTTGTGGGAAATGACTTTCTGCCTCACATGCCTACTTTAGAAATACGTGAGGTTAGCCTTTTTGTTGCGTTTTTTAGGAGTATTTTGGGGCATGTCCCTTGAAACATCAATTTATCAATCTGACCTCTATAAAATGAATAGCCTCACATGCCCATATAAAACACTGAAATATTCGTTGTACTGGTAACCAGAGTTAGCTTGGGCATGCCCATATAAAACATTCAAACGAATAGCCTCTCATATACACAGTAGTAAACTGTAGAGGAGGTTTAGCTTGGGCATGTTGCTGAATTAGAGTAGCTAAAGAAAGGAGAGCTGCAGAGCCAATTTTTTATGTTTTGGAGGGAAGCACATAATTTTCCAATGTTCTGAGCTAATTTTTCTTTTTTTTTGAGGGATGCGCATAAAATTTTCAATGTTATGTAGAGTCATGTACTGCATTTCTCATTTGTGAGGTTTATGTGTAGTATTTGAACATTTTTAATGTGAAATTATCCTAATTTCCGAGAGGCTTTTTGAAAATGGTATAGTCGTCGCAGGCATTTCTTTAAGAAAAGGGGATATTGTAATTTTCAAGAGGCCTTTTGAAAATAGTATATAGTCTTTTAATGTTGGTAGATGCTAAAATTTGCAGGGGGCGATTACTCTGCTCATGTTTGTGTACAGAAAGGAGTTCAGTAACATGGGCGGCTACCTTACTGATTCTGGTGAGGTAATATTGATTTCTTTTTATCTTTTAGGTCAGATGTGTTTACTGTAAGTACTCAAACTGCAAAGCACCTCTACTAATGTAATTGAGCTGGTTTTCTATTCAATAATAGGAACTTTTCTTTTATGTTTGTGCAATTAGCAGAACCGTAGACATCAATTTGCATTTGGTACTTCTGTGGCTTGGTCACAAGTTAATTTTAAGAGTGATTGTTGAAAATATGAGTGTGTCCATGTGTTCAGGTAATATTGGATCGGGTGGAGCACTTCATACAGGCAGTTGCTATATACGAAGAGGAAATTTTCAGAAAGCGAACTCGAATTCAGCAGGTTATTGAGTAATTATTTGCTAATACAGTTTGGTTCTTTGTCTTATTAAATTATTATAACCTTGAGATATATTTTATAGGCCATTGAAAGGAATGGAGAAAGGAATGGAGAATCTAAGCTTGGAGTAGGAGCGCTTGAAAATTCGGAGGAAAAAGTGGACAAGGTATTTATACAATTAAAGCTTAATTAGTATTTAGTGGGTGCTGGTACAGGCATCTAGGCCGATGCTTGTGTTTTTTCAGTAAAAACATTTATAATAAGGTTCATTTAGTCACTAAATTAGGTACTGAGCCACAACAAAAGAAACCCAAGGAGAGCATAGTACCAGAACTGACTACTTAGATACTGAACCTGAGGCAGGAGATGTTGATTGTAATATATCCGTTTTAGCCATTGTAATGCTGTGAACTTTTTTATTCTTTATATTCTTATAAGGTAAAATTAGGGGAGCCAGGGTACAAGGAGAGGTACTATGCCGAGAAGTTTAAAGGAGAAGAATCGAGGAATATTGACGAAATCAAGAGAGATGTTGTGAGTGATATGCCAACTAGAATAATTTTGTCCTGGTCACTAACTATACTGAAGCAAAATTTACCATATATTGACCATGCCAGTTGTATCTACTGATCTACAAGGCCAATCCTTTTGTATCACCCACTTAAATACAAGTAATACTTCTGTATTCTAACCAAAAGAAAACAGAAAAAATAAAACTAATTGTGCCAGTACATCAGTCAATTAATCATAACTCTAACAGTTTTGAGTTCCAATCATAAGAAAACATAATATCCTTGTTGAATTTGTACAAGAGATTCCAGAGTAGCTTTATGTATTTAGGGGACCAGTTTCTTTTTAAAGGGTACAGGAGATTTTATGGAGTGGCTTTTTAAGTTCAAGGGTTCTTTTTTTGTTTTGCATTATTTCTTTCTGAATGCTGATTACATTAGGTTAGCTATGTTTGTTTAGCAGTTCTCTTTCTTTATCACTTGGAGGCACAAACAATTTGCTCAGTGTAAAATGTTACCATTTTTTGTTGCTTCTTAGTAACTATTTAATTTCTGTAGGTTCAAAAATATGTTGAAGGCCTTTGTTGGGTCATGAGATACTATTACCAAGGTGTTTGCTCATGGCAGTGGTATGTTTAAACTTTCCAAGAATATTGCACAATTTATCAACTAAACCTATTAGATTAATTATTGAAGCAATTAAGATCATTTTCCATAGGAAAGCATACAACTTGATCGAAATCGTTTATGTTTTATTGATTTGAGCCGGTCAACAATCTATAAATAGAATACGCTTATCTTTTTCGAGGAAAGTAGGCTTCGCCTACAGAGAATTTTATTAATAATAAAAAGAGCGAGTTACAAGGAGTGGGTTATGTCAATAAAGATGAAACAAAAGTAAAAGAGTGAGTCTATGGTACTATGCATATCACGGGTTGGTCTGTAATACGGATCAATATTTTCCTTTTCAAAATCCTAACAGTCGATCCGAACCGTTCAACATGATCCCCATATGAATTTGTACTTGCAGACCGAATTTCATATTTTTTAGAATTTTTTTACTATTTTTTAAGATAGGTAGAAAATCACTTGATCTGAAAATTCTGGACCATCCAAAAACAGTGATTTTCTACCTATCTTAAAAAATAGTAAAAAGATTATGAAAAATATAAAATTCGGTCTGCAAGTACATATTCATATCAAAATCATGTTGAACGGTTCAGATCGACTGTTAGAATTTTGAAAAAAAAATATTGATCCGTATTACGGACCAAATCGTGCTATGCATAGTACCATAGACTCACTCAAAGTAAAACATAAAACAGAGAAGAAGAGAAAATAACAAGATAAAAGTTAGAATTACATCTCCAGCTAACTAGCCTAGTATTCCCAAAGTACTACAAAGTGTTATCGCTAGTAGTGAGCAACCCAATGCTCGGCTTCACTCCTAATCTCCATAGTCACGAGGTGTGGTGTTTTCAGCTGTAAAAAGAAGAGCATGCGGTTTAGTTCCTTCCAAATGTTCCACAACAGTGCCATGCAACCAGAATCTCACAGGGGTCGGCCAAGATGGTCTACTTTGCCCCTATTTCAATACAAAATGAGAAACATGTCGTGTCCAATAGTGTGTCCCACACCATACGGGGCAAGCATAGGTTTCTCACCCTCATGGCGAAAGGGCAAGGGAGAGACAGGTTCTCTGCCGTGAGTAGTCTGTCTTTGGGCAAAATTCACATAAAGATCTTGACTTAAAAGTGGAGCCTTGGCTCTCCACAATGCAGAAGTGTATAAGCATCGTATCCGGATGGCAAGAAAACTGGATAACGAGCTGGTTGAGTAGAATACACTTATCAGGATATTTTGTTTGAATTTGCAGTGATTTAGTGTGTAAACTTTTCTACTTACTAGCTACTTTACCAGCTTCATTTGGCTTAATGCATTTCTTCAACTTCAATTTTTACTAAATTGATCAGGTTCTACCCATACCATTATGCGCCCTTTGCATCTGACCTTAAAGGGTTGGCTGATTTGGAGATCACTTTTTTCTTGGGCCAACCATTTAAGCCTTTTGATCAACTGATGGGAACATTACCTGCTTCAAGGTTTATTTTTTCTTCTTTTCTCTGTTGGGCATTTTGTAAGTTAAGTCTTAGCATTTTACTGTAGTTTCAATTATGCCTGCAGTATCTCACCCTTCCAGCTTTCTGGACATTATATTAATAGTTTGCAAATTAGAACTACCTGTAGAACTGATGGTTGAGTTTGAAGTTGCCTAATTACCTGAATGTAGTTTCTCTAATAATTAAAATGAACACCCACCTGTAACTAAAAAGCAGTAGTTCAACAAAAGAGAATTTCGATTAATTTGGTCAAACTCACACCAGAATCAGAACTTAATGGCATCAAAGAGATTCATTTAGGAGATCTCCTTCTGTACTTTAATGAATCAGTTTGACTTGATGAGCCTGGAGGGAAATGAAGCTAATGTTTGAACGAGCAAGGTTGCAAAATTGAGCTCAATCTGGCAGTTGATTTTGTCTGCAGATAACCTAAATCTGCAAAATTGGAGTGGCCGAAATGATCACTGACAAAATTTTACATGAAAAATAAAAGTTTACAAATTACAATAGACTCAAGTAGTAATAGAAAAGAATACAGCCACATTATGGCCCTTGGGTGTTTGTTCTGCCTTGCTGCTTTTTCAGTACTCATGGCAATAGCTAACATTAATCGCTGCTTTCCTAGCAATTAATGTTAGCTATTACTTGCCAGCTTTAGAGAATAATGCATGCCTTCCCAGAGAAAATTCAAGCATCTCAATAAAGTTAATTTTGATGGAGCATTATTAATGAACCTAAAAGTCAAGCAATCCCTACTTATTACTCACTTTGAGTTCTCCCTCTTTTAGTTCGGATTCTCTACCAGAGCAATATAGAGCACTCATGAAAGATCCAAATTCGCCTCTGAGCTCATTCTATCCTGAAGGTTTCTATTATTACTTTTGTTGTACTTTATTTATAGGTTATGTTTACACATTAGGCTTAAGCACGTCCCAAAATATGGAGTTAAGTTTTCACTCCAGCATTTTCTCTAAGTACTTTTTTTTTTATGTTTTAAACCAGTTATTTCATGCTGTCTCGTACTGAAAACTGACCTGTATGGTATTTTTGCTATGTGCACTATTCTATCATTCTTATTTTAGTTAGAACTTTGCTGTTTAAGGCTGGATGAGGATAATTATGTAATTAGTCACCAGAAGCTAAATGAAAAGATGGAAAGAATTGACCATGCTTTGCATGTTGGTACTGTTCGTAGATTGAGCTATTACTTTACTCTTTGTTAATGGTTGTTTTATGTTTAATCAAAGTATAAAATGATAACCACTTGTTATATTTTCCATTTGATAGATTTTGAAATTGACATGAATGGAAAGCGATTTGCTTGGCAGGCAAGTTGTTTTTGTGTACTTTTGAATTTATATCTTTTTCAGTCAGTCTTTTTGTATTGAATATGTTTTCGATTATTTAACAGGGTGTTGCGAAATTGCCGTTCATTGATGAGAGGCGTTTGCTTGCAGAAACGAAGAAACTTGAAGATGACCTGACAGTACGAAACCTCTCCCTTTCCCTCTCTCTCTCTCTCACTCTCTCTGTTTTTTTTTTTTTTGAAAACTTGACAGAGGCTGTCAAGGGTCTCTCTCTTCTCTCCCTCTTTTTTTTTTTTTTTTTTTTTTTGAAAAACTTGGCAGCGGCTGCCAAGGCAATTGTATTAAAATATGTAAGAACATCATTACAACATTAGCCTATCAGTGAGGCATAATCCAAATAATAACAACAACCAACGCTAGACATCAACTAAGATTAAGGAACTAGTAGCTCAGCAGCAACAGCAGAACAACATTGAAACCACCATGACCATGTAAAAACAACTCAGCAATGGGCCAGCCATAAGTCCGCCTCCTGCCATATTTTGTCCACTAACAACTGCGGTGGCAGCCTTCGATTAGTGAAGATCTTCGCATTGCGCTGTTTCCACGTCTCCCAACATGTGCATATAATTAGAATAGTCCCCTTCTTCTTCCAACCTCCAGCTCTGCATTCTATACTGGTACGAGAGTTGTCCCAGGTAGTGATGATGCTACTGCCAAGAGTAATCAAGTTAAAACCCACCTTTCTGCTCAATAGGAACCAGACGTGCACGACGTATTGACACAAGAAAAAGATGTGAAATCCCGACTCGACCGGACAGTTATCGCATAATGAGCATGGCAAGGCACATTGCATGTGGCGGTGCAGCATGTTGTCATGAGTGAGCAGTTTGTTCTTGAGCAGCAAATACCAAAATTTTTTTACTGTAGGCGGTATCCTATATTTCCAACTTGCTGCATGCCGATCGCATTCCAAGTCCGCACCCATCACCTTTGCATAATATGACCTCGCTGTGTAAGAGCCGGGTGGAAGGTGGAAATCGTAGGTGGGAGGGGCTGTGTGGTGACACGTAGTAGCGAGTCCCCGGAGGGGTAGGAGGGGTGGGGGGCCGGGTAGCGGGCGGGGTAGTGTTAGGGGAGGTTCGGGCTGCTGCAGGGCGTCGCGCCACCTCTGCATAGGTGGGCCTGTGTGTGAAGGGGCGGTATGGGCGGACTTGGGGCGTGTTGTCGGTGGAAGTCTTCCAGTTATCCGGGAATCGGCGGTGGCGGCGTACCTCTATCCATTCTCCTTCCATGCTCTCTCTCCCTCTCTCTTTCTCTCTCTCACTCTCCTCTCCCTCTCTCTCTCCCTCCCTCTCTCTCTCTCTCTCTCTTTCTGTGCACGTGCGTGCGCACTGGTGGTTATGGCCATTACTATTACCGCATTTTACTTCTGAAGTAATGAGTTTACTCAAAATCGCTTTTGCATTCTTTATTGAGCAAATCGAAAAAGAATAGAAACAATACTAAGGCCTTTTTTTACCTATACACCCCCTTTGATGCAATTTGAGGTGCTTTTACAGGACGAAGAGAAGTTTAGAAATAGTACAATGTATGACATTTTATATGTGCGTAATACTCACCCGTTGGGTAGTCAAGTGATTGTACTATATCAAATGAGTTCCCAATTAACAAGCAAGGAGCCTGCATATGTTTTGCCGATTGATCCACTTGTGAGGTTTGTTATTGTTTCTTCTTAATTTTCTATTTTCTATTCATGGTCATTTCCCTGTGATCTCTTGTTGACTTTGCATTATTCATGACGTGCGCCTTTTTTTTCTTTTAAGTGGCGGGATGAATGGTTACCTATGTTTATCTGAGAGAAATCATTACAGCGTGTCAGTGAATTCCCCTATTAACGGCTTTGGTGCTATAATGAATAACAGAGTTTTGTAAGTCTATTTGTCTTCAACACAGTATTTTTTTCAGCAAACTTCCTTAATACATGAAGAAACCAGATCAAATTATTGGTACGGGAAAATGCTGCCAGTTTGTTTTTTTTTTCTTTTATAGGCTGGAACTTAATTTTAACTTTTGTCCTGCACTAAAGAAGAACTGCATCAAGCAGCAAACCCATCTCCCCTCCACATGCCCAAAAGAAATATAAATGTCATTACAGTGGTGTTTCTAAAGAAGATAAAGTAGTTGTGTTTTGTACTGTACTAATTTTTGCAGGAATGCTACCTATATTAATCCCCAATACCACAAGCATATTCCAGAACCGCCAGAAGGGGTCATAATCCCGGCAAAGGTACTTCTCAACAAGCTTTAAATTAATAAAACAATTGAACACAATTGTCAAAAAAAGGTACTGTTCAGATGAATTTTTAACCAGGTGCGTCTCATTTACAGCGTTTAAAACCTTATGACTTCAAGCCTTTCCCTGTGTTGTGGCATCAAGACAATGGTCGTCGCCAACAAAATAGAGAGAGGTATCACTTTGTACTTACCCTTTTGTGTTTGGGCCCAATCATACCTACAGGTCCATAATTTTTAAAGGTGAACTTGCCCAAATAAACCTTCTGCTATGCAATAAAGGGCCACAAGGAAGTAAAAGACTATTTATAAAGAATGAGTCTGACATGTATTCAAGCTAGCACTGGTTTCATGCCAGCCAGTGCTTATTGGTACAGTATCAGATACAGATATCACATATGACTTGTAAGGTATCGTAATACTTGTAATTGTCTGGTTGCCTTTTCACCAAAAGTTTGTTGCTTCACCCATTTCCTTTTTTTCTTTTTCTTTAATATACTATGCATGCATATATGATCTTTTACAATTTCAGGGTTCAGATCTCCGGCGCACTATCAGGCAATTCTTTAGGGGAGGCATCACACCGGCTTATCAGAAACTCTCTTCAATTCAAACCTACTAGCAGCACTGCTGGGCTCCTAGACATGCCCTATAGAGGTGGGCCACGTGGGCCCACTAACACCAGGCCTAGACCTGCTGGCCCATATGGCTATGCTGAAGAAAATACCCATAATCACTATATGCCTTACCAAGGTTATGCGAACTATAACCCGAACCCCCAATTGAACCAGCACAATGTGAGGATCCAAGAGCGGCCTGGTTACAACATTCAGGCAGGGATGTCGCGACTGACAATTAATCAGCAATACACCCGAGCACCCAATGCAAGTGTTGTGGGTTACCGGGCTAGCGGATCTGAATCTGTTTCATTTCAGCAAGCAGTGCCACCTGAGCATCCTGGTGTGCTGCCACCTTTTCCACCAAATAATTGGATTGGGAGGCAAGAGAGAAGAGGATATAATGGTGGGGGGCCTAGTAGAGGTGGTTTTAATGAGAAGCGACCGGGCCCACAAATTGTGAAGATGTACCGAGTTAAGTCGCAGAATTCAGTTGCGAATGAACAGCATGACCCAGTAGCTAAGAGTTTATGATTGGCCGGTCCTAATTCTGCCTTCTTTGCAACTTAGCTTGTACTTGTTGAAGTGAGGATCCGGTTTATTTTTCTCATTTCTAATTTTTAATGTTAGGAGTTTGGAATTTCTTTATTGAGAAAGAAGTTTTAATGGTTTAAATTATTGTTTCTTTGTATTTATCGTTGTATTTTCTCTGTAGTTTGGTGTAAAAGGGTGCATTAGTTTATCTTAGTTATTTTTCAGTGTATTGACAAGATTGAAGCGTTGTTGTGTGAAATGCAAAATAAATTGCTGTAGTTATCTATGCTAGCAAAAGCATGCGTCTGTGTTGATTCGTCCTTAAATTTCAGTTCACATGTGACCATAGTGCTTTTAGTTTTGCAAACAATATTATTCTAATGAGAAAATTACTGCTGTTATCTTTTCATTTTATGATCAAAATTACATATTTTGCCTAATTATCGAATATATTAAAAAAAAGCAATGAGAGAGGAGTTCAAACCTTCGAATGCCCGTCATTTTTTATCTCCGTTTTGCCTCCAATTGTTTTATCTAAATTAGCACTCATATTACAAAATGCAATCAGTACACTCCAACGCTTTTTGGTTTGCATCTATAAAGTGACCGGGATCATATTTCATAGATTTATTTTATCACTTCAGTTTATATATTTTTGTTATTGGACTTTTGAAAATCTAAAAGCACAATAGAGTTTTTTTTTTTTTTTTTAAAGAAGAAAGGAAAACAGAAGCATCTAAATACACCGCATTAAAAGATATAGACACTAACCAGAGAACAGAATGATATAAACAATTTATTTAACTAAAAATAGTTTCACAAGTATTTTTGTATATCCTATTTTATATTCATATTATTTTAAAAATGATGAACGAATCTTATTTCTATATACCAAATCTATAGAAATAAAGTGCAAATTTGTCACACATTTTCTACAAGACAAGATCAGATTAGGCTTGGAAATTAGTATCTACTATGGTCCGCACCATGTAAAATTAGGAAGAATTCTGAGGATCAACTAAAAGAACAAACCTACTTAATCATACGAAGTTCTAGACTATCAAACCTATCCACCTCCATCACCTACTAAGGTTAAAGATCTAAGATGGCCTCCATCCATTAAGAATTACGAAGTAGTCCTCAAAAACTAACAGTTTAACATCCACTGGCAACAACTTCAGCCAATGGAAGTTTTTCTGGGGTCGATTCAGCATCTTTAAGCATCTCAGTAGTAGCTTCAAGCATGGTTTGTTCCCCATGTGCATCTTGAATGGACTCTCTCAGTAATGTAGAATCTACTTCTGAAGGCTTCTGAAAAAGAGAGCTCACATTTCTGACATCATTATCTTTTCCGTTACCTTCCGAAGGACCTACGAGAAAGTCTTTTGTAAGTTTAATAGCGCAAAATTATAAGTGTACAAGTTACATCATGTATTGAACAGCATTGGGATCCGCTGACAATTGATTAAATTGACAATCTTGACAGCATAGATCAAATCAAGCCAAAACAATTTTCGAACTATAAAGTTTATAGGCATATTGTTGGTCCTATAAACTTCAAAATGTTTGATTTACAGTAAAACTTGCATAACTTCAACATGTTACTTAAGAGTATAATATGCATTTAGTATGATCACAAAGGTATGTAATTTAAAAGTACAAGTTATATTTGAAATTGTCAATACTTTCAAGTCAATCCATTATCTATCCATTATAAGTCACTTTTTTTTTTGAAGTAGCCATTAGAAGTTGTTACTTATTGTTGCCCATTTTGTGTTTCCTTTTAAAAGTTAATGAGGAATTTACAAAAAGCCTTCTTGCGTAGATTGAATGAGAAGTTCAGGGACAATATTCAAATTTAACTACATGTAATCAGGATGTTCAGAAAATTAGGCACCACATTCAGCATTTTTTTTTCCATTAAATTTCTCAATTCAGGGGTCCGCGTAGTATTCTACTACATACAGGTCAGTACATCAGCAGCAGTGGATATTTATTTAATTTTTGTTTCCTTTCAGCATGCGAACACTGAGGGAGGGGCTGATCCTGACAAACCCAAATAAGTACAACAAAGAACCAATCCCCAAAAAGAAGAGAGTAAGGAAATGAAAGAAGGAAAAGAGAAATTAAGTACCTTCAATAGTAGATGCATGCACCCCATCTGAAGGCTTTGCTAGCAAAATCTTCTGGAGTAGACCCATACCAGGAAAAACTAGTAAATTAAGAGAATTTATTTCTTTTCTATCAGTACGGTCAAGGTGGGTAAACCCAAAAACATTTGTCCATGTACTTTTCAGCTCTGATATGGCAGGTATAATCAGCTTCTTTACATTCAGTGAGCAAAGTGCCTGCACATTTTTATAAATAATCAGTTTAATTCAAAAAGAACATGGAAAGTTAAGACCATATGAAACGTACAACCGAGTTACTAGGGCCATACAAAAAGTAAAATTAACAATAGAGAACAACAGCTGGTCCTGGCATATACCTGCCGTTACAAATAATTTAACTTAATGTGTTTGCTACGAGTTCGACTATGTCATCATTTTATTTTTCCAGACTTTTGTCTTTACATGAGACTCAAGAGAAGAGAGACAGCTTAAGGAAATTTTGTTTCCTATCTCTTACTCACACAACCCACTCTGTAAACCCAATTCCTTCCCAGTTACGAAATGTCCATCATTAAACACATTTATATTTAGTTCATCATCAACAAGTAATTACTGTTACTCCGTCCCAGGTGGAAACACCTTGCACTTCAACTAATCTCACTGAAACTAACTGAACCATTTGAATATCCAAAGCTGACCCAAATACATGTTTTAAGAAAAATCCAAAATTATTGACAATTGAGTAATGTACATAAACTTTTTTTAAATTCTAAAGGAGGAATGTACCGATTCGATGCCAGTAAGTAAGCGCCAACACATTCCTTGCCGTCTGTACATGTTTCTCGTGCCAATAAAAGGCATCTCTGCCAGATTTGTTCCATGAATCCTGTTTCATGTCAATAATTTAGTCATAACATTTGTAAAATACAGTTCTCAATGAGGAGCAAACAAGATGTATCCCTTCATGAGACAGGTTCTGATCTTCTGTGACACTGTTTGGCATAAATAAATAAGCAGCTAAACTGCAAATACTCTGAACAAAATATGCTCACAATTTTAGATTATATATAATTAATTAAGGAAGTACAAGTTCTCGTGCTAACCCTAACTGCAATTACACGTCATCTGATCCCCCTCCAAAGGAAAAGAAACAAGATAGAATAGCCAATTTAACCATACATTCATTCCCTAGAAACATGGCGAATTGCTCATGTGCCTTACAAAACATGCAATGTAACCTCTGTTCATCTCTAAGTAAATGCAAAAGAAAAGATTGTAATCTGGATAGTTCTGAGATAAAGAGAGGGGCATAGACATCCGTGTTTTAGAGGACATATGAGAAACTTCTTTTGTTTTGCAGGATACAGGCATTATTAGGTTTTAAGGTCATAAGAGATTATTCAGGAAACAAACACTTTAACTACAGACTTGAATTAGCTGAAATAATAATCTGATTTCTGAATGAAGTACCTAACAGATGCAGCAGAAATGATTTCATCACCTCGTTCCAGAATGAAGGTATAGAAGCCACCAAAGTCCAATCTACTAAAATTTGATCTGCACGTAAGGACGTTAATAATTAATCATATTAACCAGGACCACTTGGAAATGTAACTAGTAACTAATAGCCTTCTCCTAAGATAATTTTTTTTTTTTGATAAAGATGAATTCCTAGTAGTTCAAGCTCGGATAGACACATTTTACTTGACACAAACGCATATAATGCTGTAATCTGATAGCAGATAGCCCCTTTTTATCGCTCATTTATAAAAAAATGTTTTTACAATTCAAGTTCAAGGAATGCAAAATTACATCTGATCTTCAATTGTATTTGCAGATAGCACCCAGCCATTTAAATTAAGATGGAAGGATTATATTCCAATTAAAATTGACAATTTTGTACTACTGTTAAGTTCTAACCCACTCATTTGCGGATCCATATCCTCGACAGTACCGTAAAAGATGCCCTTTTACAATTAGCTATTTACGGTTTGAGATTAACTCTCAGCCGGTTTGGGATTCGGGCTGACTGAGGGGGCATTATTATTGGGCTTTGAGATTCGTGCCAAGTTAAAAAGAACGGTCCAGATCAAGTAATTGTAAAAAATTCCCTACTACAGTACTGCACTGGATATGAATTCCTCATTTGCACCTAAGCCCAAATTGAACTACAATCAAGTAGCAGATGTCAGTGCTTGATACCAGATCTACACATATTGTATAAACCAGGAATGAAGTTATTAGATTGCATGAATATGAGAAAATAAAAGCTTTTGGTCATCTTTTGGCTTAATTGAACCTTTCTGTTATCACTCAATTGATACTTGCAAATGATGCATGCAGAACAAAGATGCCTAAAATGTTCCAACACCAGAGGATTGCACATACCCGCAATTATAGATAACATTGTGAATTAGATCAATCCCTGTTCTTTGATCTGTAATAGGCAAGAAGCATTCATCCATTACATTAAATGCCACAGCAATCTTGGAGTTGCAATGAGCCACTTGAGATAGTCTTTGTAGGTTTCTAGGTGAACTTTCATCTAGCCGGCGAACCAGAGTCCACGAATAACCCCCTTCAATTTCATTTCGCACACCTAAAAGCCTTTGCAACTGCTTGTACAGCTGTGCATATAGCAATAATTAACTTTTATCACTTTCACTTATTAATTATTCTATCAAACTAACTATAACGGCTTTACTAAATGTCCATCTAATAATTAGAATGCTTATATTTAAGATGAACTCACTTCAGTATTGTTACAACTTGGAAAAATAATTTAAACCCTACTTAAAAACTACACAAGATAAGCTCATAATCAATATACCATTAAAACATTGAAACATGGAATAGATGAAAATATGAAGGGCTCCGCTTACTCAATTTAACTAATCAATAATTTAGGAACCTTTGCAAATTATGAAAAGTGGTGTCTCATTATGTAAGTCTTTTTTTTTCAAAATTTACCAGTGTATACAACTTATAAACATGAGAATGCACAAAATAAAACATACGACTATAGATCATTAAAAAAAGTTACCTTTCTACAGCTCAGCCCACAAAATGAGTTGCTCACTTGCCGTGAGCTAGATTTTGTACAAACAGCATCCTTTTCCGGAATACAACCTTCGTGATCTATACATATGTTTACATAGTTAAACTAGACCTATGGTCCTATACTAAAAAAAAGAAAGTTTAGACTGGACCAAATTAAAATAAATATTACTAAAAAATACAAGCACTTCTCCTGCTGTAAAAATTATCCGATATATAAGTACCACTATGTAGACAATAACTTCTTATTAATATTATTCAGAAAAAGGGCAGGAAAGGTAATCCACTTAAGATAGTATACAGATACATGGTAAATTAACTAATTTTGTATAAGAAACAGAACTACCGAATTGCAACATTTGTATTCAAGTAAGGTCCATTTGCAAATTATGCCCAATACTTCTACCCAATCTGCAAATGAAAACCCATAATATTCATATTGCAACTAGCACTCAACATTATTCAAGATATTTACCCATGCTTAAATTTGACCATTTTATCCATGTTGAAATTAAAATAAGAACAATTGACCAAATTTAACTGGTCTTTGTATTGAGATTCAAGTCCGTATGAGCCTCTGCTAAGCAACTTGATTCACAATTTAGTGTTGTTTACAAATATGTAACTATCACCTGCAAGTTGTAAAATGCCCTAAAGAAATTACAAAATCAAGAGCAGTGAAATGAGCCATACATTTCTGGCCACACTGGCGGCATGCTAGTAGTACAGAACACGATTTATGAGTCTCTTGATTTTCTGAGGAGGTTGATTTACAGAATTTGCATGAACAGTTTATACAGCGCCAATCTCCCGAAGGAAGTACCTGTAAAAGTGATTTTGTTGATAATAAATTACTTATTATAGGAGCACCACAACAGCACAAGACATTATATAAATAACATGAAAAAAGAAATTGAATGTCTTCCTTAGTACTTAATTAGTTTTGCGAAGCATTAGAATTAAAAAACATTGAATAGTTTCATATATGCACCTTCAAACAACAAAATCTGTTTATGCTTCTGTTAAAAAAAGAAATATCTTATGTTCCTTGTAAGATTGGAAAATGTCAGAAATACCTGTCTACTCCTAAGTTCCTCATTTCATAATGCACAAACTTCCCTTTCCTAACTAGTTTTGCAAATAAATAGAGGATGAGAAACGAGGGTAGTTGGGAATATATTTATATACATTAGTGGACAAGCAAGGGTCCACTTGATGTTCTTCATGTTTCCTGCAAACAAATGTCAAATTCTGTTTTCAAAGGGCAGACATGATATTACTAATTCTGAACGGGTGGAGTTGATTGTTGACATTTTAGGATATAGTGATATTTCACAAACAATAAACACCAGTTAGTAAACCCAAAAAAAAAAACAAATTCTTTCTCAGCTTCCCTTTACCTGAATACCCAAGCAAGCCATATGAAAGGTCGAGGGACAGCCGTCACAGCAGATCAAGTCACCGCCATCCCCACAGATGCCACAGGTATCATCACTTGCATCATCGCCACATGCCTCCACCTCATGAAACCCCTTTCTCTCTCCTTCTCCTTGCTTCTTCCAAGCATCCAGCAAGCACTGAGTTAGAGAAACACCCAATTCCTCTACATAGATATTCTCATAGGCTTGTTTCTCTTTGCTGCCGGCATGAAGTTCAAATTTATGAACAGAGAGTATCTTACTGCAGCAAGAGCAATAAATACCATCCCTCCTAATTCTTCCCTTCAGCCTTGTTTTGTTTCTTCTCACATTCATGTACTTGACCTTGCTGTTCTCTGAAACTACCCCTTGATCAATGAGCCACGATAGCACTGTACTTCTCCACTCATAAGGGGTATAATTGTCCAGACGGTCGTCTCCATGAGGTCTTTTTCTCATACTCCATTTAGCCTCTCTACAAGCTTCCACAGTCCCTGCCTCATGGCCCCGCTTGTTTCGCACATTTCTTTTTAGCATCTCTAACTCGTCTTTTGCTATTGAGTTGTTGTTAGTTTTTTGGTCCTCTTGATATGCAGCATATGCCTTAGTAATAGACCAGTAACTAGTACCTTGGGGTGAGACATAGACAGAGTCTTCATAATCTCTGTTTCGCCTTGGCCTCAGCTCGATGCTCCAGCCGGCATCAAATAGCATATTCCTAATCTGGTCCTTTACTTTCTTCTTAACATCATTCCGGCCCCTGTTTAGACGACTGATTCTTTTGTTGGCTGGAATTGAAGAGCCAGACGTAGAGACATCTCCTCTCCTTGAATTTATCTCATTGGACCTGGTTCTCTCAGTGCTTGAGGGGCCTTCTGGTACTTCAGCTGTTGAATTTGATCCATCTACAACACTTCCTTCACCATTCATGAATAATTGTCTTGATGGAAAAGCAGTAGGTTCAACAAATTCAGAGTTAAAGCACTTCATTTTGTTCAAATCTTTTCTTTTGTATCCATTCAAATCACTTTTACTTTTCAATTTTACATTGCAAGCCGAACTACTTCCTTTGAACTTTAAAGAACTGGCTTTTATAGGATCAGAAATCGCCCTCCTCTTTATTGATTCGTGCATGAAGATGCGACCTTTCTTCAAAATAGGCATTTTAGCATTGTGTTTCAAATCTTTTTTCTTTTCACTCACAAAATTACCAGCTCGTACCTCCTCTTTTTCATAACGGCACCGTGGTACACCCAATTTCGGTCCCTTGCTGTCTTTTGCCGACTCAATGCTAGACCCCATAGCATCAATTTCACCATTGTTAAACTCGCCTTTTCTCTTTTTCACCCACTCAAATCCCATGAGTTTCTCCTTGATACCGCGATTTGCTCCGCTCGCACCGAAATCATGATCAGATTCGTTCTTACAGATACTAACGTTCAACTTCTCAATTCGTGTCTCCTCTTCGTTCTCCTTCGCTAATGCACTTCTGGCTAGATTTTTATCGATTGGAGCATCATTTTTACAGGGTTTTGCCCTCGGAGAAATATAGTAATCGTCCAATTCTGAATCGCTCGATTCGGGAATCAACCGCTTTCTCTTCTCAGGCACCGACATTGCAATATCCTCCACTATATGGCAAAAAACAATCCGACACTTAAAAAATCGTCCAAAACAATCCAAGACTCAAGCAAATCCTGAATATTCTACTGAAATAAAGAGGTTCAGTACCTCGTTCTTACGATAATAATTGATCTGAGATGCGAAATTAGAAAGAGGAAAATGGGCTTCGCTTCTCGGATTAAGAGGGGAGACGAAGATGCGAGCGATTTCAATAATTTTATGAGGAGTTCGCATGATAATTTCAGCAGCAGTCAAGTACCTGAGATCCGGACCGTTTATTTTAATCTGGCACGAATCTCAAAGACGCCGTGCATGTAAGGCGGCCCCAAAATTAGCTCGATACACTTGGAATTTCCTCTGCAGCCGAAATACTTGGCTCCAAAATTAGCTCGACTGGTAGAAATCCAGGTTAGGTTGTGTAGTTATGGGTAGAGCGGGAGGATTTAATTACTTAGTTATCTAACATGATGTAATTCTGGTAAGGAATCTGAGATGTATCCTGATCCTGATATGTATAAAAAAAGATACTCTTCGCATGATGGCAGCGAGGTGCCATCGTCTTAATCTAAGCAGTTCAACTCAGTCAACGGCTTAGATCTTATACTTCCGATTTTCTTTTTATCCAAAGCAATCAAAAGTTCAAAACAAATAAAATTCAACCCATAACACTGTTTTTGCAACGTCCCCCCATTCTAACTAACTTTGTCAATCATTAAATCACCTTGAAAAACGTGTAAAAGATAAGTCCAGTTTTTTCTTTAAATACTTGATATCTTAGGTATAAATACTTGATGAATTATATATGAATATTTGATATCTTAGGTATGAATATTTTCCATTTTGTATGAATACTTTCCATATATGAATATTTGATATCTTGAAAAACGTGTAAAAGTATGTCATCATGGATCTCATTTGAAAGAGAAAATTGTGTAGAACACGTTCGTGGTTTTAGATTTGCAAAATTCCTCATAGATCGTCCCAAAAATTGGTTAGATTGAATGGAGAGAAAAAAAACCACCTTGAAAAACGTGTAAAAGATGAGTAGGTATTGTGTCCAGTTTTTTTTTTAATACTTGATATCTTAGGTATGAATACTTGATGAATTATATATGAATACTTTATATCTTAGGTATTCATACTTTCCATTTTGTATGTGAATTAATTTAATCAATGAATGTAGCACTGGTTGTGTGATCCACGTGACTTTTTGGTTGTGGTCCCCAATGCAGTCTGACAGTTACTGCCCCCGAAAAGTAATATTCCCCAATTTGTATGTGAATTAATACTTGATATCTTAGGTATGAATACTTGATGAATTATATATGAATATTTGATATCTTAGGTATGAATACTTTCCATTTTGTATGTGAATTAATGTATGTTGAATAGATGTCTGACAGTTATACTTTGACCGTTAGGGAGACGTTTAGGGGACTGAATGGGTGGACTGTGAGTCGATCCCTTTTGCAATACAGGAATCACCGTGGGCTGCGTCACTAATTGGCCTGCGTGTGCGCGGACAACTCACCAAGACCACTGGCCGCAGGGGTAAGACTGTTGGTGTCTCTAAGAAGCGATAAGCAATTCTCGTGTTGCATTATTTTGATATGCTTGAATTTTGTAATGATGCACTGTGTGTTAGAATATCTGAGGTCTAGTACAGTTGTGCAAACAGTTTTGTTAGAAGGTGTTTTTCATTTTTTGTAGTCTTTCATGGATGATGTTGAATTATGTTAGTTGTTCAAGTATTTAGGAGTCTTGTTTCGAGCCATTTGCTGCCGACATTTTTATTAATATCCAAAGTTAAATACAAATTATTAATTCTGCCCAGAATCGCGCACTATTGCTAAACTACCCAAGCCGGCCAGAAAATGGCCGGCTTAAGTACCCGAGTAAACCGGCCATTATCTGGCCGGCTTACTCTATTTTTTTTTTTTTTTTTTAGAGACACTATGAAAATCAAAACATTGAAATCTAACACTGAAAATTTGAAATTTTTATTTAAATTATTTGTTATATTACTTCTTTTGATGTATAATTAGCATATTTATACTAAAATACGCTAGATTACTTGAAATTATGTTGAATAACACTAAATTATGTTAAATTACGCTAAAATAAGGTAAATTACGGTAAATTACAAATGAATAGGGACGATATCTTCACTGAAAAGGCGAAAAATGACGATGAAACTTCAAACGGTCATAAAACGGCGCTCGAGTGTCCGATTTCAGCAAATGACCACTTTTCGAAAAGCTTGCAAAAATGCGCATGCGTCAGTGACAGCTATGCTGTTGTCTGAAATTCAGAATCGCCAAAAAATAAAGGGAAGAGCCTCAAAACTTGAGTTGAAGTTTCCGATTAAGATTTTCATTTCTATTATTCAATCCAAGTAGCTCAGTAAATTAGTTACATAATAAACTTGCAGAATACCAATTTTTACTATTTTTGGAATTTTTTTACTATTTTTTATGATTCATGAAAGATGAGCAAAATCAGTCTACTATAGCGTAATTTTGTGTAGTTTAGCGTAATTTATCGTAAAGCTGCATAATTAGAGAAGTTATTGTAATTTAACGTAATTTAGTATAATTGAACATAATTTAGTGTTATTCAACATAATTTCAAGTAATCTAGCGTATTTTAGTATAAATATGCTAATTATACATCAAAAGAAGTAATATAACAAATAATTTAAACAAAAAATTTCAAATTTTCATTGTTAGATTTCAATATTTTGATTTTCATAGTGTCTCTCTAAAAAAAAAAAAGGAGTAAGCCGGCCAGATAATGGCCGGTTTACTCGGGTACCTAAGCCGGCCATTTTCTGGCCGGCTTGGGTAGTTTTAGCAATAGTGCGCGATTCTGGGCAGAATTAATAATTTGTATTTAACTTTGGATATTAATAAAAATGTCGGCATTTGCTGAATGTTTTGTTGCTTTCTAGTTCGGTTTCTAATGAAATCACATCATATAATATTGAATGAACAATTATTGATATATTTTCAATGCTTATTCACCGGAAACATATAATACTATGGTGGTAGTTTAAGCAAAGTCTCTAACCCTGTGGTATCTTTCTGGTAGAAAGTGTTCAAGGTTTAAAGTTATTTATTCGTTGTTCTTTTATGGATGTAGCTTTGCTTCTCATGTTGTATCTTGCATAAATACTTGCAGCAGTTGTTAGAGTCATCATAACAGACATGTTGCCGAAATAAAATAAAAAAATATCATTGAAGAACGTTTTCGCTGGAATTCGAGATGTAGCAAAAACGTGATGGTCGATAACATGTAGTTAATATGATCGCTAATGATCTCTAATTAACAAAAAACACTGTGGCTGGACGTTATGGTCTATAACGTCCAGCTACAATGGTTTTTTTCAAAAAAAATCACAAACTGAAGCAAGCAAAAAAATAAAAAAAAACACTGTAGTTGGACGTTATGGACCATAACGTCCAGCTATAGTGTTTTTTTGTTAATTAGATATCATTAGCGATCAGATTAACTGGATGTTATCGACTATAACGTCCAGCTACAGTGCCCTGGACATTATGGACCATCACATTTTTGCTATATCTCGAATTCCAGCGAAAATGTTCTTCAATGTCGATATTTTTTTATTTTATTTTCTATTAATAAAAATTTCGGGACATGTTGGGCTTGATATGATTACTCCTTAATTAGTTGATAAGGTTTACGGTCATCAAGTTTTAAGACTCATTATTTTAGTATATTAAAAATCCTCTTCCATCCAGTGTATTATGAATTGGAATTCTCTCTTGTACAATATCTATTTATAATTCATATTTACAGAGAAGGTCCACGATTATTTTTCTTATTACCCACTTTAAATTTCGATAGAATTCACATGACTCTGATTCGTAACAATACCACGAAAAGGTTGATAAATCGTATCCTAGGATCCTGATTTTTCTAAAAACCTCAGCACGCACAAATATGTACACTACATAAGTACATAGCGAATCCACATCCTCAGCATTAATTTTTATTTAATTTCCAACCCGTTGGATCAGAGGATACGAATTCCTACATGGCTAGGCTTGCCATATTTCCTATGTCTTGGCACGTCAAATCAGGTCATTTATATCTTTTTTCATGTATATATTTTACTAATTCAGAAAATTAGAACTCAAATTTTTGAAACAAGAAAGAACCTTGAACTGATTGCCATGATAAAAACTTAGAACAGATCTATGGGCGCGTTCATTGCGTTAAATTTTCACAGGAGCTATTGAAAGTCATACGGAAAATCAATACATTCAGCATCAATGACTCAAAACAAGACTCCTAAATACTTGGAACAAACAACAAAATCCAACATCATCTACGAAAGACTAAAAAAACAAAAAAAACACCGTCCAACAAAACTGTTTGCATAATTAGACCTCAAATATTCTAACACATAAGCAACATCATTAGACAATAGCTTATCGCTTCTTAGAGACACCAACAGTCTTACCCCTGCGGCCAGTGGTCTTGGTGTGCTGTCCACGCACACGCAAGCCCCAGTAGTGACGCAGCCCACGGTGATTCCTGCATTGCAAAACAATATTGACATTATAAACTCCTACTTGAATTAATTAAATCTAATTATTCTTCTCAGTGAATGTCCCCCTCAGATACTTCATCACATGATTTGAAGCATCATCACATCTTAAAAAGATTAATCTTATATAACTATGTTGGTGTATCATTGTTTTCTTTCAATAAAAAAATAATACACCTTTGAGAAATGATTTGTGGTTATTATGTCACAGGCAATACAAATTATTGATGTATTACATAAAAACTAATACATCTTATATAAACCTGTTGGTGAACTGACAACATAAGAGTTCAATATCACATTAAAAAAATACAAATATCGCCTGAGCCTCACAGTAACTTATAGGATCACAAGTCAAGTATTTCTGACAAGTGATGCTGGTAAGTAGTTTCAATTATTAAGCTTCAGTAGTTTAACATATGACTAGTACCATGGTAACTCGTGATCCTATACGACTATGATCCTTGACTGGACCAACAATACTATCATAGTAGAAGCTTTGGTCTGAATCATTTCTATCATATTGGGTACAGCAGAAGAACAATTTCTAATTAAGAAGTTTACAGAAGAAAGAAAATACAAGGATCCATCAAAAATCTAGAATCACAGAAGCCAAGGATTTTTGGGATTTAGAATCACTGGGGTCTGTTTTTTTCTCATGGAAGGAAGGAAACTTTCTTTGAAGTTATTTCCTTTATTAAATTATTTAATTAATGACTCAGAGAGAGAAGGTGGAAGGGTAAAATGGGTATTTAGAAAAAAAATTCCTCTTAATTCTCAAATTAGAATAGAAGCCCTCAGTATAGCACTCCCCATTAACTATGGTTGTGAAGACATTCTAACCTGATCTTCTTGAGGCGCTCAAGATCATCCCTGAGCTTCATGTCAAGGTTGTTGGAGACAACCTGGGAGAAACGGCCATCCTTGTAATCCTTTTGCCTGTTCAGGAACCAGTCAGGGACCTTGAAAGCACGTGGGTTTGCCACCACTGTCATGAGGCGCTCCATCTCGTCAGCCTTCAACTCCCCAGCTCTGCAATTTGTGAAAATAAGATGAAGAAAACAGCATCAATCAATTGCAACAAAAATGCTGTATGAAATTTATGTTTCTTTGAATTAACCAGCATTCATTACTACATAAATTACACAGTGCTTGCAGAAAATTTGTACAAGGATTTAAAACAGGATAAGTTAATAATTAAGCACTCAGCAAAAAGTATTTCATTCTCTGGCACCCCTAACATTAATTAAGACTGGATTTTAACAAACCTCATTTGGTTAAAAGAGATGTCCAGTAAGTTCAAAGAGGAGGAATTATTACTGTTTCCATCCAACCTGACTAATAACTCGTAATGATGCAAATTAGAGTTTATAATAAGAAAAAATATGAATTTTCCAGCAAAGATTCCAGTTTTACTAATTATTTATGAAAATTTCTAATTGTTACCGGATACCTATATAGTACATAATATTAACAGATTCCTATTTGTTCGAATAACCATCTAAAAGTTCACATTGCCAGACATACATATATTTAACAACTTATCTAATAACTCTACTAGGAACCAATTATATAAATTTCAGGAAAAGAAAATTAAAATCAATCTTAACCATAACAGTTGGGAACAACCACAAGGCCAAATTCAGAAAAAAAAATTCAAATTTCAACTAATTGCCCAATCAGATTATAATCTGATCTATGAAATAATGAGAGCGTTAATTAACTACAAGCCACACCAGAAAATTAAACTAACCCAGATCTGCCCAGGGCCAAAACCTCTAGCGTCCAAACGGGAAACCGAAAACGAAGTCCAGAGAAAAAATAACTACAATAAATGATACAATGAACTACAAGTACCTCTTGTTCATGTCGATATCAGCCTTCTTGCAGACGATGTTGGCGAATCTGCGACCGATACCCTTGATGCTGGTCAAGGCAAACATGATCTTCTGCTTGCCATCGACGTTGGTGTTGAGAAGACGGAGAATGTGCTGGAAATCTTCGTTCGCGATCAAAGACTGCAAAAAAACAAATACAAACAATTAAAAACCAGATGCGAATAAATTAGGGCTAAAAGGCGTAGAACCAACCATGGTGGCCGCCGGTAGGGTTTTGCGTCGTAGTCGCGAAACGAGTGCGGCGCTATACGAGTCGTAGGGTTTGCGCCGTTAGAGAGGAGTGCTGCGAATATTTATTCGAGTTGAGAGGCCCAGCCCATGAGCCCAGTGCAATTTTGGGTGTTTCGCGCAAGGACCCTATACGCTCATATTTTTAAATACGGTACCTCAAATTTGAGGTTGGATCCGGACTATTAGAATCCGGATAAATTCGGCTAGAATTCACCCAGTATGAATGGATCCGTATTTCCTCTACAGTTAGAAAATAGATTTAGTCCCAACTGGATATTAAAAAAAAAATCGGTACCTATTATAAATACAGAGGTCATTTTTGAAGTCAGAGTTAACAAATTGTATAAATTTCCTAATTGTGTCTAAACTCTAAAGTAATCCGAGAGAATACAGATTCCTACATGAATACTTGTATAGCTGTTATGGTCATCATGTCTTGGTACTCAAAACATAACAGACGCGTATTGGAGTTGCTATGATTACTCTTGATTAGTTTAAGACATGTTATTTTTTAGAGGAGTGTTCAAATATTTCATCGCTTTGAAAGTTCAAATAGTTAATTCGTTAATTTGAACAACTCAATATAATCTCTATATTAAAATACATTGAAGATCAAATTTTATATTTTTTTGAAACTTTTTACTATTTGAAAATAGAAATAAAAATGTAGAGAATAATTGAAGTACGAAAATAACGAGATTTATATATTAAAAATCCACTAAAAGATTCAATTACTTTTCTTACAACTTCTACGATAATGCAGAGAGGTTCCATTTGTGCAGGGCGGACCCAAAGTGTTCCAAGGGGGTAGCTGCTCCTCTCTAGATTTTGAGTTTTAGTGGAGATTTATCGGTTCCGGCCGACTTTGCTCCCCCTAAAATTTTTTTTGCCCCCCTCTGGACGTTTAATTTGTAATTTGGGTTAAATTTAGGGTTAAAATTGAAATAAATCTGTTGAATTTGATTGGTAATTAGAATTAGAAGTCAGAGCATCAGAAATTACAAGTCAAAACATTAGAAAATATAAGTTAAAGTATTTTTTTTATTGAGTACCCAATTGGTTAATGAATTTAAATCCGATTAGATATTTAAACCCGATTCGATATTGTTTGTTCCCCTAACGAAAATCCTGAATCCGCCCCTGCATTTGTGTATGTGTCAGTAACACTCAAGGACTCAACAAAGCACCTCTTGAATCCAATGTATTCCGTGTGAATTGGAATTCTTAGACTTATATAATCTCTATTTATAATTCATTTATAGATAAGGTCCGCGATTATTTTTCTTATTACCTACTTTAAATTTCGATATAATTCACATCTCTAGGACTCCTAACAATACCACTGAAAGCTTGTAAATTGTATCATTGAATCCTGATTTTTCTAAAGACCTCAGCACGCACAAATATGAACACTACATATAGGAGCAAGGTCAGTCTTTCAAGTTATGAATGTCAAACGTAAATGCGAATCAATCGTATAAGAAAAAATTACTATAAATGAAGATCATTTTACACTACTCATAACATCTTACTATAAATTATATAAAAAAATAAGGTACAAATAAAAAATAAAAAAAATAGAGGTCAATTGACTCCATCTTTTATTGTAGCTCCGCCACTTGCTACAGAGCTAGTTTTGTCAAATTTTCTATGTCGTGGCAGTCGAATCGAGTCATTTTTATTTTTTTTATGTATATATTTTTGTAATTCAGAAAATAAGAGAAAACTCTCAAAAATTTCGAAACAAGAAAGAATCATAAAGAACTAAAGATGGTAATTTGCATAAAGTGAACCTCAACTATCAGAATTGTATACATTATGCCGTTCGTTACATTGCAATTATTTGTTTTGTCAGTACTCAACAAAAAATGCTTTCTGAATTGCTTTTTTTGTTCTTGCTTTTGTTTTCCTGACATAAAAGTATGCATCTTAGCCACCGAAATTTTTTAATTAGCACTGCAAAAATTGAGAAGTAAACGTCTACTACTTAATTTTCTGGATTTCAAAATATAGCATGCACCTATACTTTTTGGAGGCTCGCATCAAACCTGACTAGTGTGTCAACTGGAAAAGCGCACTAGTTTGATGCTCTAACTAAGTGTTTGTTCTTTGGTCTTGTTCAGTTATTTGATACCATTAGATTCTGGTACCATTATGAACCAAATTTTTTCTATACTTGTGCATTTAACTATAATTGGCCATTAGTTCTCCAGTATCTTATATTTTAACTATGATATAGACTCTTCCATAGAGATATGATGCATCAGTTGATTATAAAATGTATCAAATACCAGCCAATTCAATACTGATACATGAACAATATACTACCAGTGTTATAAATAACATTATGCGTTCATCAGACGGACATGGTATCGCCAAGTGATTAATAATCGGGAATAATCGGGAATAATCGGTAATAATTGGACATAATTGGCCGATTAGTCGGGAAAATCTATGACGGTTTGGTCACTGCTAATGACTAATCGGCCGATTAATCGATCTAAACGAAAGTTTTTCACAATACTTGGTATGTACTGATCAATATATAGTACACAACTCATTTTTTTAAACCAACTTTCTTTGTTACCTCGAGTTTGTATGAATGAATTTGAAGATTATGGTAAATATCAGACTAAGCTCCCCAGAAAGGTTAACATTAAATAAAGCAAACTGACGCCAGTTCTATCCAGTATATACAAGTTTTAATCTTTACATGTTACAATCTTGAATAAATAACTTGCTAATTTACTCCCTTTGAAATTAAATAACAAAAAAGTAACTCTCAAGTACCTTATTTTTAGCTGGACGTGGATTCTTCTCAATAAACAACCTTAGCCCATTCTCTCCACATGGGAACCTACTAGTAAAGCCCATCATATCCTTTTCAAACCCACCAGTTAACCTGATGACTGAGACAATGTTTACAATATGTTTGAACATTACTTTGGGGTTTATTTGACATGCCTACACAATGACTTATATGCTGACTTGTTTGACTGAGACAATGTTTACACTATATTTGTGACTCACGTCCAGTCAAGTAGATAAATCTCAAGGGCAGGTACACGATATCCTCCATCCCGATTAAGATATTTCAATTTATGCCCATAACATACTCGACCAACTACATCTAAAAGAAGAAAATAAAAATTGTAAGGTGTTCATTACAATTAAGTAAGATAGGTTGGAAACATTAATAGCTTTTGAATAACTATCTGTAGAAACATAAATTATCTATGAGATAATTGCCATGTTAGATCCCGTAAATTGTTTCAATGGATGGCACCATGGGGTAAAGAGGAAAACTGCACATGCTTTGAGGAAGAGGAATGATAGTGGTATCTTTATGAAAAATAATTTGATGATCTCGGTTCAGTATTTTAGATTTATTAAAAGTAATACGTTTTTGAAATACTTATTCGACTTGGAAATCCTGTAGACAAATCAAATTTCCGACTTGAACTCTGCTTTTCTACATATGCTTTCATCTCGTTTGGAACTGTGGCTAACATTTCTCTCTCTAAAAGAACAAAGTGTTAAAAGATGCAACATGGAACTCGACATAATAACAACATGTACGTAATAATATAACTAAATAGGACAAATTAAAAGAATAATGCGATTCTTACATCATTATCTAGGAGGACTAAATAAAGTATGTTATTACGGCAAGTCTTCATCATGAAATGCACTCGCACGACATTCATATCCCACCAGAAGTAATTTAGACAATGAAGTTGAGCAAATTTTTCACCGTAAAAAAACTCATTGCTTGACTGCCATAAAGAAACTCTTATTTATATGAAAAGGTCATCACTTTATGTTTATTTACAAATTTATTGTGAAATAACAGTAAAACTTTTGTGTGTTGACTTTAAATGCATCCTTCAAGGTAAGATCAATATGCAGAATAAATTAAAAAAAAAATGTAAGAATATATAATTGTTAAACTAAAAGGGGACTGCCTACTTAAACTAAAACCAATCCAAGAGCTATCAACTCAGGGTGTTCTCGTAAACCCTTTTCTAAACAGAGTCGTGCATGAAATCGTACTCAATAAGATATAATGCTAAATGAAAGGTCAATTCATCACTTAAATATAAAAAATAAACATTACAAAAGAGCTGTCCGACAGGTCGTACAAAAGACACAAATAGAAAGCAAAAGAAAAAAGTACCTCAGCAGAGATGAAGAACCCTTGTGTACTCACAATACCTTCGAGCTTTCACTTCTTCGCACAGTGTACACAAATTCAAGCTCGGAGATTGCACAAAAGAGACCACGGTCGAGATCGCTGAAATTTGGAGGAGAGATATATAGGTGAGATATATAGAGAGAAGAAACATGTCAATTTTAAAAGCAATGTAACATAGCCACAGTTCTTTGATTGGTAATTAATATGTGCTGTCTCATGTTTTTATTGTATGAACTTTAGATCTCTATGGTTTTGGTATTTTCAAGTTTTAGAGTGTGTACCAGTATACTGTGCTTTACTGGTACCTGACTATGTTTGAGCGTTTTGGCTGCTTTTAGGGTTAGTTCAGATGCTGATGCTACTAACATTACATTTTCTTGTTTTGTAATATTGTTTGTAATGCTCCAACTATTTGGAGTTGTAAGACTGATATGATTTCAATAGAAACTGGTGGACATACCTCCACTTTCTTCCAAAAAGAAAAAGAAAATATATATATCCAGCAACGATCTAAACAGAGTAGACAATCATTGACAACGAAATAAAACATTATAGTGCATCTGTTATAATATAACTCATAAGAATCGAAGGATGGGAAGGGAAGGATAGCAGGATGGAAAGGAAGATGGGTTAGCGTTTAGGGACATAGTATTTAAATTAAGAGAAAAGTTGTCTTTTTATTTTTTTATTAATATTAATATTAATTTTTAAGTGAATAAAGTAAAAATTGGAGATATTAATAATATAAGTAAGTTTAGATGGGTAAATAACTAATTTTTAAAAATACATAGATAAAAGTATTGTTCTTTTGGAGACATTTGGCCATAACCTCAAGAAGGTACTGGTGAACAATAACTGTTCTAATGGTACCATCAATGAAACTAACTAGTTGAATATTTAGATTCAAGATTTTAATACAGGATGAATAATCAACATTTTATCACTACCAACGAATAATCAACTATGGTCACCATATTTTTTTTTAGGTACAATAATTCCATAATTTATCATCTATAATCAGGCTTTGAGGTAAAAAAGTTTATATTTTCAACATTCAGAGATAGTCAAAATTCTAATACCTGTGGTTAGATAGCCATTAGCTGTAAACACAAGTAAACGGACAAATTTGGAGTACAAACTTGAAAGGTTAAATAGAGCTAGAAGCTAAATATCTTAATTCACATCATTATCTAAAGCACAAAGTTAGATTGATCTCCCTATTGTATTGGAATCTACGTCTCTTCTTAGGATAATTTTAACCAACGTTGAAAGGTTAAATATAGCTAGAAGTTAAATTTGACATCCTCACATTAACAGTTTAGATATTGTTTCAATCTCTATAAAATTGTGAAGATATGGATGGGTTATCAATCATGCATTTTTTGAAAAGTTTGCTACCCAAACACACATTTCTTGAAGAAAGGTCAGGGGAAGAAAGGGTAAAATTGTCTTCAAATTTTGTCATCAATATTAATCATTATTTTTTATTGATTAATTAAGAAATGGGGATATAAATAAAATGAGTGAATTTAGATGGGCAAATAACTAATTTTTAAATGTTGATGGGTAAATATCTAATTAGAGAAGTTATAATGGGCATATATATAAATTTCTCAAATAATAATGTACCTTCCAATCTCTTGTTTGCGAGTTGTGACGAAGTTGTTTCAAGTTGTCAATCAAGGTTGCAGCTCCTGGAACAACAGATAATATGAGCTATGATGAAGAAATAACAAATAACAATGAAGAAAAAAAGTTCCAAATAATACACATCAAACTTTCTAAACAAATAAATTAGAAGAGGTATATTTGCTGTTGGTATAAGCGAATTAGGATTCAATTTGTTTTGAAGTATTTAAAACAGTTTGATTCATTTGATATAAAAAAAAGGTGTGCTATTTTTATTTGGAATCAGAAATGAAATTTTTAAAAACAAATAAAAAAAAATCAGAAAGCAATATTCATGGTAACAAACACACTCTAAGAGTTTCATTATTTCATTTCTTTAGAGATACCTACAGTTCCAATAATGTAAGGTAAAATGAAGCTTTTTGTTGAATAATTGGTGCAAAGTCCTGAAAGCTCAGGAAGGCCATTTAAACAAGGTCAGTTAAATCACAGTTCAAAGATTGTTGATAGAAATGGCAGCCCTAGAAGTGTCTGGAAGGAGAAGACCGACGCCTACATATTTATCAACTCTTCGAATGGAATAGAAATGGGGCAACTATCACTTGTATCAAAAGAATATTAAAATATAATATAAAGAAAACAGCCATCATAAAGATATATGAAGATTGCCAGTTTGGTGTTTACTGAACTGAACTTTAAGATCTAGGTATTTAATATAAATATAAGGTCTTAACTCTTTTTAAGTTCCAAGTAAATAAGTGTCAAAATAATTATGTTAGATTTACTCTGAAAAAAATAAAAATTAAGCCATTGTGCTTAACCTAACCTTGCTTCTAACACTTCACTGTTATTTGCAAACAACAAATCCAACCAAAATTCAACCTTTTCTAAGATATTGCAACAAACCCAACTTGGTGTTGTGTGACAGAGAATGCACATACTTTCACTGTGATAATTTAACCAGTAAATTTAAGAGCCTACTTTTTTTCTGTGCCCAAACTTAACTAAAATTAAGCCATTTGATACAAACGAAATTAAGCTATTTAGCCATAAAATGTACTTAGTAAGACCCAAATGGACATGTTGGGCATTGTCACCAGCAGGTTTGAAGAACCCTTAAGATAAGAGGTAAATGGACAAACATGAATACCTGATGATTAGGAATTAGCTTTCTCATTTCAATATAGCGGTACTTGTCAGAGGCTACTGCGAAAGCTGCTCTATCCTGCAATGCAAGATCAAATTGATCAGTCTCAAATTAAAAGAATACAAAACAAGTTAAAATAAAATCAGGGTTATTTTCATCTGGAACAAGAAATGACAACAGCAGGGACAGTAAATTAGAGAAAATTTGAGATGTAAGAAAACTTGGTTCAATTAATGAAACAGTCGTACTTGGTACCTCTATTTCAAAAGAAAGAAAAAAATAAAGAAACATTGTGCCAGGTACTTGCTATTTTTCCATAAATGAACAACGTAGAAACATTGTGCCGGTACCTTCCAATTTTCTTGGAACATCAACGAATGTGCAGCAGGGGGGTATGAGGGGGATTGTGGAAATGCAAATCGCAAAGAAAAAAACAACTGCAATTTGAGAGAACAACCAATTTGAATTATATAGAGAAGAGTCGGTTAACATCTAAAATTGGAATGCGTGCGACATTTACCCGTGTAATCCATCATGGAGGAAGTCGTCGGGAAGGAGAAAAGGGAGAAAATGGAGAAAGACATCGAGGCGCGATAATTATGTTTGTCTCTGATTGAAATTGATTTTGACCTAGGCCTATTTGTTGGGAGAGGAGAAAGGTATAGTTGATTTAGTACCATAATTTTTATTAGAGAAAATTAGTTTTATGTCACTCCAAAACATGAAAATTAGGAAATTGCCATCTAAAAACAGAAAATTAGTTATTTGCCACTCTAAAATCATTAAATTTATAAAATTGCTACAATTATACATCTAATATACATATTTGATTAAAATTATTCTGAAAAATATTGTATAAAAAATATATTTTGATATTTCCAAAATTACCCTTCTTCCCTTCGTCCCTCACATCGGCTGAGATATTTTCTTATCGGCCATGTCAGTATACCTTGCAAATATCTCAAAAGGTGCTAATTTGTCCACCACATTGACACCTACTTGAGAAACAGATATGCTCTAGATTTCTATTGATCCATACTACTCTTGGAAAGAAACAACTTAGCACCTTTTTGAGATATTCTCTCTTTCTATTGATCCTATTGACTTGGTTCCAAGCAGTTATTTGATATTTCTAATGGCCAACTAAATTATGTATACAAGATACGCCAATTTCTGACCAAGACACAAACTTTCTCTCCTCTCTCAACCTCTTCTCCCATTCTAGATCAGCCATTAACCACCTTATCTCAGTTTTCAATGAAACGCGCACAAATTCGGCCATTAACCGAGATACCCACAGTCAAAACTGGCGAAGAAACAAAAACCTTCTGAAATAGCCATATAATACTATATCCAGTGTCACAAGACAAAAAAGAATTGGGGGAAGAGTTACTGCTAGGGAAGAATAATCTATGTGTCTCAGCGATTAATGAGGCGAGCGCCAGAACAGAGGTGCCTAAAGAGCAGAGATTTGGTGGTGGGGTTTTGGGTAAGAACAAATTTGCATGTTTCTTCCTTAATTGAACGAATCAAAGAGAGAAGGGTACCGAGGTGGAGTTCTCTGGCACCGGTTGAAAGTCGAATTTGACTGGACCTAGTTCTATCTATCAAGGTTTTTGACCACCGATCAACCCTGAATTTTTCTACAAGCAACCCTGAAGGGACAAAGAGAAGAATGGTAATTTTGAAAATATCAAAATACGTTTTTTATACAATATTTTTCAGAATAATTTTAATTAAATATGTATATTATATGTATAATTGTGGCAATTTTATAAATTTAATGATTTTAGAGTGGCAAATAACTAATTTCTTGTTTTAGGGTGGCAATTTTCTAATTTTCATGTTTTGGAGTGGCATAAAATTAATTTTTCCTTTTTATTAACAGAGAAAAATAGTAAACAAATATGTGACAAATATCAATGCTGAGAGTATGTTTTGTATTGAAACGGGTAGATTTATAGATAATTTTATGTTTCTACACGTAAGACTACATAGAAACAGAAGGTAAAAAATTAAGCAGTGATTAATGATGGAAATTGACTAAAGTGAGACTGAGATCTTCTCCGGCAAAATAGCTTTCTCATTTCTAAATATAAGCTACCATACTTTGGAAATTAAAAACAACCCTTTTTACTTCCCATTTTGATCCTTTAGATCTGCTTTAAAAACCGTGCGGATTAATCCGATATGATTCAAAAAATGTCGCTGGAATTTTCATTTTTCGGATCTCCAGTTTTCATTAACCCGACCCTCTTTCTCACAGCGTATTCTCCTCTCCCTCAGCCGGACAAGTATCCTCTCCATTACTGTAAAAAAAAATCCCTTCACTTTACGGTTTGAGATTAACTCTCAACCGCTTTGAGATTCGGGCTAGCGGGGCAGTATTATTGGGCTTTGCGATTCGTGTCAAGTTAAAAACAACGGTCCAGATCCAGTAATTGTAAAAGATTCCCTATTACGGTATGATGTGAATTCGCTCCTTCCATCTCCTTTTCTCAGACAAGCTCGCGATATCCACTCATCCCGCTTCAGATCGCGCGCGAGAGGACTGGGAGCGAGTCCTCTTTCCTCTCTCTCTTTTTTTTTTTGAAAATCTTGGCAGCGGCTGAGTCCTCTTTCCTCTCTCTCTCTCTCTCTCTCTCGTGCTCAGACAAGTTGTCGATCCACTCAACTTCCTTCAGCGACATCAGGTAAAATTTTTGCAAAGCCTGAGATGTTAGATTTTAGTGTGTTGTTACCTAATTTTTGTTTAATTGTAAAGCATAGTAAAGGGCGCAGATTGTAGGAAGTTTTTAATTGAAATTGGAAAAATTGGAAAAAATTAGGTATGTGTCAGATTGTCAAAGTTTGGGATGTGGAAACTATTTTGAAATGCCAAGCCTTAGTTTCTATTATTCTGGTATAGCAAAACGAAGTTTCTGAAAATGTGTTTAAAGGCCTTCTTGAATATATGAGGGCATGAACTGAGTACATGCAAATCCTTGCTTTAGTTAAAAAAAAAAATGATAATTTAATGTTGTATGGCACTTTGATTCTAGTTGAGAATAAGTAATTTCTAAAACTATATATTGCATATGCATCAAGAGCTTTTTCAGAAACTTGTTTTGTAAGGTATGGGTCAGATTGTCAAAGTAATAAAGATATGTTATGAGAAAACTTCTCAATTTGTGCTTTTCTCCTTGGTTGGAGATGCTTAGTATAAACACTAAAAGGAATATAGAAAATCACACCCTTATGTCAGTTTGGGTGATATCGGATAACTTTATGTGGCAATTGTGCACTATGTTTATAATTTTGTCAGAAAAGAGCAAAGTCGAAGAATCCTGTACCAGAATAGTGGCGGCAGGTGAGAGCAATTTCCCTGGTCAGAAAAGGTTTTGAAGGACGTGATGCAGAGGCAGCTTAAACATTTTTGTAGATTTTAGATTCTTCCACATCAACAATTGAACAGTAAACTTAAATCACAACAAATTTTAATCCTGGGATTGTGTTGTTTGCATTCTTCAGGTATCCAAATCAATCTGGCCCAAAGAGGAACTTGGTCAAACAAGACAGGATATCTCCAACACATATCAATTGGAGAGTATATACAGCTGAGTGCTGACCGACAATGGATGGCGCCATGGCAACATTGTTCCGAACGCTTAGCCCCATCCCCTTCTCCTGCTTTGCCCCTATCCGACCATCCATTTTAGCTCGCGTGGCCACGCAATCTAACTCATCAATTGCCGTCTCACCTCTTCCTCATCCCTCCAAACCTCCTCAAGAGAAAAAGGCACTTCAAAATTTTCAGTATATCTACTTTCGTAGCCTCATTTCTTGTAATAATGACACTAAATAAGCTTCTTCCTCCTTTTGATGAAGGTGCTGGTTCCAATTGGAATGGGAACGGAGGAGATAGAGGCAGTGATACTGGTAAATGTGCTGCGCCGGGCTGGTGCACAGGTGACTCTGGCATCAGTTGAAAAGGAACTGGAGGTTCCCTGTTATTCTGGTACCAGGCTTATTGCTGATGCATGCATCAGCAAATGTGCAGATCAGATGTATGATCTGGTGGCTCTACCAGTAAGCTTTTATGTCACCTCATGTATGGACTGGCACATGTCCCATCTTACTGGATAGAGGTGTATGTACTTTATAAGATACAGATTACCATAACACCAGTACTACTAGGATTACTAAGGTACTGTGGTAAGTTGGTAACCAATACATACTGAGATGAGTATCTTACTACTCCCTACACATACCAGCCCTAGTTGGTACTCTCAAGGTGAAGGATGTCTATTGCAGTACCAGTTTGAAACCAATTAGTTCTGATAAGAAAAAAGTGAAGAACTTACCATGCCTGGACACAACCTGATAACTGACTTGGATCCAGCATGCAAAGCTTTTGCAAATTATGGTTTCATTTCATTTTGCAATCCAAAAGCTGGACACTGCAGCTTTCTTTTATCTCAATGCCGAGAGCCCTACATATCCTTCATTACCGGATTTTTTTTTATGTCATTATTTGCTACTAACGACTATGGTTATCTTTTGCCAGGGAGGGATGCCGGGTTCAGTGCGCTTGAGAGATTGTAAAGCCCTTCAAAAGATCACCACAAGACAAGCAGAAGACAACAGACTATATGGGGCCATCAGCGCTGCTCCTGCTGTTGTTCTTGTACCTTGGGGCCTACACGAAAGGAAAAAGGTGACTTTTGTTCTACTTTGCCTGGCATCAATATGCAGTTGTTAACGCAACCCATTCAACCCAATTATAAGTACTAATAACTCCTGTCTGATACAACCCATTGCCTCTCTTTACTTTGCCAATGATAACTGGTTGCCTTTCTTATTAATTTTTTATGTGGGTTTGTGTTTCTGATTGGCGGTTGAAGATAACATGCCATCCAGCATTTAAGGACAAGCTGCCTACTTTTAGGCAAGTTCAAGAAAATGTTCAGGTTTCAGAGGCAATGACGACCAGTCGTGGGCCTGGCACAACGATTCAGTTTGCTCTTTCTTTTGTCGAGCAATTATATGGATTGGCCATAGCCCAAGAAATTGGTAATAGTTTGGTATGCTTCTGTAACACTTATTTTTGATTGGAAACAATGTTCCAACAATGGATTTTGAATTTTGGATTTCATAACATACTGTTAAGGTCCCAAAAAGAAATTTCCATTTGCCATTTGGTAAATGTAAGCAATGCAGAAATCAATATTTGGAACATGGATAGAATCATATTCTAGCCGGACTCTCCTTGTAATGTTATGAAGGAGAACAATCACTGACTAGTAATTTATTCTTAATTCGATCAAAATAAAGGAATAGTTCCCCACGATGTTGCCTAGTTTCATTGTTACTTATTCCTCAGTCAAAACTACATAATCTCTTCAATTTATTTTCTAAATAAATTCTTCTAAATAGTTGTGATGATTTCTTCTTATTGTTACATAGTTGATGCAAATCAAAGGAGGCCGTAGGAGAGTTAAAGAATTTAACGAAGTTGATTGGTCTTGTGACCATAAACCTCAAGTTAGTACCACCTTGTTGGACTTCTCGATATGAATTTATAGTTTCTTTTATTTATTAGATTTATTTATTTTTGCTTTACCTGTTTCATATCACTAAACCAAACTCTTTGGCCTACATTTTCCTTGAATTTATGTATCAAATTCAAATTTAGATCATCTTCCAATTATTGAGAAATAGGGCAAAATCTCCTGCATCATGCCATGTACCTTAATCTAGTTTAATTTTAGCTTAAAACCCTATGTATCTGTCTTGGTTGATTGTGTTTCTCCTAGTAGATTGCTGGTAACTTCCTTCCTGCCATTAAACTAGGCCTGTTTGGTACTTTGGTTTGTTTGATATCTTTTTGTGGATGCAAAAAATGTTCCTTCAATCAGAACCTTGAAATATTAAAGAAGCACATATAAAATTGAACGCAACACAAAAAGTTCACTCTATTTTATTTGGTCAATCAAATAGGTCCTCCTTCCAGTTGCAAATGGCTCTGAAGAGATTGAGGTGGTCATGCTGGCTGATATCTTAAGAAGAGCTCGAGTTGATGTGGTGGTTGTTTCAGTTGAAAAACAGCGGCTGATTGTTGGGTCAAAGAAAATTAAAATAATTGCAGACAAGTGCATCTCTGATGCCTCCAAGTCAACTTATGACCTAATTATTCTTCCAGTAAGTTTGCTTGTAATTTTTTTTATTATTTTCGTTTTATTAGATTTTCGAATATTAGTACCCCTAAAAAAAAGAAGAAGAAGAGATGGGTGGGTGGATTAAATGTGTTCAAAACAGAAACAAATGAATATCAAACATCCCAAATCAAAATAAAACATGATCCTTGGGGGGGAGACGTGGAAAAATCCCCTGTAGAGAAACTCGAACAGTTATTGACTGGTATTGACCAGGCATTGTAACAGTCAAACCTTATTTATTCTCGACCTTCATAGTAGCCCAAGCATTCTTCAGTGCAGTATTTATGCTGCTTATTACAAGCTGACGGGTATTATTTTGACACATAAGCTAAAAGAGTATTTATGATGCTTGCTACAAAAAGGAGCTCAGACATTAAAAATTATAATATAACAGCAAAATAGTGATTGTGTTGTAACACAGTTCTTTAAACTCAAATGTGCACATATTGTGAATGACATCCCTTTTTCAATAAGGGGGGAGTTGATGGAGCTGAGCGGCTGAGCAAATCCAGAATACTCACGAAGATACTAAAGGAACATACTGAGGCGGGGAAGGTGTATGGTGGGACACACTCATCAGTGGTTATCTTGGGGAAGAAAGGTTTGCTCAAGGTATATACATCGTCGGATGACCCGGGTAACATGATTAGTAAGTTTGTGGTATGAAGTACAACCCGGCTGTCACTTATTGTTGAATTAAGGCTAAATATGCAGGTATCAAAGAACAATGTACAGGAAAATGCTCGTTTAGGGCTATCTTGATGGGCTAGACAGAAACAAAACTTTAAATTAGGATTTGAATACTATGAATAGTCCTGACATATATATATTTTGTAACGTTGAAAACGGGAATACAGATCATACTTCTACTTCATAGCAAAAATACGTTTTACACTCACTACATATTGACTCACAAAAATTTGTCAAGAGCATTTTATCTAACTCTTAGCCAAATGCCACTACGAACTTATTAATTTCATTATTTATCAGGGAAAAGTCACAACAACAGACCCATCTATTAAGGACCAGCTAAGGGGCCTAGTAGATGAAGCTGAGGTCATAATTGATGGAAACCTTATCACGGGGAAAGGACTTGGGACAGTGATAGACTTGTCCCTTGCCATTGTGCGAAAGCTCTTTGGTCTTGACCGCACAAGATGCCTGGCAGAAGGACTTGTTTATGACTATAAATAAGGTCTGAAAGCCTAAATTTTTTGCTTGATTGGAAAATTTTAATGGATAATTGCTGATCATATGCAATCAGAAGAAGCGTATTCTCTACCGCTGCGGCGAATCAAAAATATGCGTTGGCAGAACTATGGCCTTCCTGGGTCTTGGCAGTTACTATTGGCAGCTATTGTTTAGAGTTGACACGATTCCTTCAAATGCCGCTACCTGAACCAACCAGGAGGATAACATATCCACCAACTGGGCAACTTAAATTTTGTTTCATTTTTTAGTTTCAGTGTACACCAATAAGTGGGCGTATTGGTTTCTTCTTTACCTCTAGTTTGTTGCTATTGGTGGTGGTGGTATGATGCTGCTGCTTGCTTGTTTTATATAAACCGAGTTGTGCTATGTATTTTTCAAGGTACTAATATGGTGGTACTTTTTAGTTTATATCTTGATTTTCGAAATTTGAATGTCTAATATAAGATGCTTCCTATCTACATAATAAATCGTATTGAAAATTAAATTTATACTTTCAATCTACAAGTTGTTGATGCTATTGTTATGTAAATAATCTTTTGATGCTCTAAACATTTTACTTGGTCATAGATGTTGTTTTTTAAATTTATCAATGAATAAATTTTATTCTACTAGGTTTAAACGATGTATTGACAAACAACATTATATTGATAATTGTGAAAGTGGACAAAATTTTATCAAATACAAAAGTTAAAATTTTAGATACCTTCTTCATAGTTTATAAAGATCGTTAATTTATTGGATTGAATGCAATTTGAAAATTGTTTAGTCACTAGTGTTGACAGATTATATTATTGTTTTTTTTCAAATTGCTTGATAAATTACTATTAGATACTTGAATTGCATCAAATGTAATACACAATCTAACTTATAGAGAAGTATTTATAATTTTATTTTGACAATCATTTAGTTTTCACAGTTATGCAACTAAATTTGCTGTCATTTTAATCTTTCCCTTGAAATAAAGTGGTAATTAATTTATGGTGCATGTTTGACTCGTGTGTTCTCTCTTAACTTTTACAAGACTTCGACTGACATAGTTTATGAATAAATATCATTTGTATAATTATGCTTGCCTTTAAATAGTTGCCAGAGATGTATAAACTGCACACTGTTTAGCGTGAATGATATTTAATAAAAAAATAATTTGGTTTTAGTTTTGGACGAAAGTTTATTATTTATTTTTACAACGAAAAATTTAATAATCGGAATCGTACGAATATTCGGGAAAAGAGTGCTCCCGTTGCCCATCAATTCGGATCCAGTGAAGTAACCCAAAGATTGGTTTTGGATCGAGACCGTCCGATTCGTATCCACGAAAATCCATCCGCAAAGTGAGTGCACACATCCCGATAACGAATTCGAATCGGACTGTCTCATTCCAAAACTCAAAAATTGGGTTACTTTAAGAGATCCCCTCCGCTTCATTTCAATCCACTTCAAGATCCTGTGCAAATCAGGTCTGCATGGATCTTGAAGCGAACATAACGAAAGCAGAGTCATTCTAAATTAGGTTGTGAACTGTGTATTGTTAAAAAACAGTTTGGGCTAAAATTAATAGTTAATTTCTAAAATAAAAAAAAAAGATTAACATACTAGACCGGAATATTGGCCGAAATTCGACACTCTCTTCGACACTTCAGTGCTTGATCGGTCTGACGTTGTTGTCTGTAATTATTCTCTTTGGTTTGAATTGAGGAGGAGCCTTGGGGGAGAAGCCGAGGAGGCGGAGGTAGGAAGCGACCGCTCTTAGGTAACTCAAATTTTGTGTTTAGATATTTACCGTACGATCAGAATCCGGGCCAATCCGATCTTAGGTAGAATGCCCGGGTGCCTTTAATATTCGTGCTTAAGCAGATTGAACGGTCCGGATCTAAAATTCAAAATTTGATTTAACTCAGGTGATATGAATTTCCTCTATCCCTTCTCAATGATCGCCCCAAAACAAGGCAATATCGCAATTTTCTCGCTTACCTCAATCCAAGCTCCGTTTTCCCCTCTCCAGTGATTTATAGGAGAATTAGTGCAAGTGAAATGAGCTAGTGTTCATCTTTTTCATCCAGTAAATTTTTGAAGTTCGCATCAGGGATCATGCTCAAGTTTCGCCGTGCGGGTCATTCTCTCTTGTACGGATTAAGACAAGCCGCCTTTGGTTCTACTCGGCCTACTCGGTATTGATCTCTTTCTGTACCAGTTGAGCTACTTTTCTTTATATCTCCCATGCATTTTTCTGTTGCCCTTTGTTTTCTTTTTGTTTATTTGGTGTATGCTGTTGTATTACGAAATGTACCATTGTACCTGTTTGCTATCTTGGGGAAGATTTCAAGACTATAACTTCTGAACTTGTTATTTGGAAAGATCTATGTCATCAGGGAAGTGGTATGAGAAAATAATTAGGATGGATTTTCGGTCACTCTAGTTCTGATACAAAGTACATGTTAAATTTGGTCTATAGTTTGACCAGGAGAATTATGTACCCGCTAGTCTTGTCTTAAATTAGTCCATTTTGTTTATTTAATTGTTTAATTGAGTGTTATCCTACTATTCCATATACTAACTGATATAAAGGGAAAAGAAAAGCTGACTTACATTTGATATCCTGGTGCTTAAGTCATTTGGGTTAGTAAAGGTGATTTTCTTGCTTTTGGTCCCTAGATCTCATCCATCAGGAAGGTTTCAGTATCAGCGCTTTTGTAGTAACAAGACTGGCTACGGGGATCGTAAACTGGAAGGACCCATCTATGACGATAAAGAACCGAACTCAACATGGGGATATTATGCCCTTGTATGTTGCATTTATTGTTTTTGCTTCTGTAACTTTTTAGTATCTATTCGTTATTTACATATTTGTTATAAGAAATCTAATTACTAGGGAATGAGTTGCTAAACTGGATTAATTTATGTTTTTACAGCCTGGGGCACTGTTAGTATTGGCTGGTGTTGGGACATTAATTCACTATAATGATGAGAGGCGTGCAATATCTAAAGGTCTCCTTTACTTTCTTGTCTTTTTTGTGGTATTTGGTAATATTATGTATGCCTTTCAGAAAATGTTGATACTGTGTATACTCCTGAGAAGTGTAATGCATATGTATACACAACATTGGGAATATCACAAGCAAGCCTATAAACATCAAAAGCACCCTCAATCTTCACTTATCTTCATGAGGAAAAAGAGAGTTAAATTGGTTATTCATATAAAACAGGTAGACATAGTAGTGTGGTACATTCAGTGCTGATGAGGCATATATGGGCTGTAGGGATGTATGTCATACTTTAAATTTGTGAATGTCAAGTTATTTTTTAGTGTATTCAATAGTATCACCTCATCTATATAGGGTTTAGGGTTGAGTGCACCAAAGAGAAATTTTCAGGAAAGCTGAGCCAGCTACATTTTTGAAGGAAATTTCATACATACTTGCATTTTCCCTCTTAAACAGAACCAAATGCAAGCACTGTGCCAGAACGGGTTAATACCAACAGGCCGGCAATAGGAGGGCCCTTTAAGCTGTATGATACAGAGGGTAATGAGGTAACAGAAGCTAGTTTACATGGAAAATGGTCGATTTTGTACTTTGGATACACATCAAGTCCTGATGTGGATCCCCAGGAAGTAAAAAAGATGGCTGATGTGACAACCATATTAGGTGTGTGATTGCTCTCTCAATCTCTCTATTTCTTACTTCTTTCTTTGCATGTGATTTAATTGCTGTAGTAGTAAATTGTTCCAACTCTATTCTTCCAGATTCCAAGTACAACTTTAAGATTACGCCAGTGTATGTCACATTGGATCCTCAAAGGGATTCTCCTGCTCAGCTGAAGGTGTACCTTGAAGGTCAGTATAATGTTGGGATTGCATTGTTGTTGCGATTACACTGAATTTATGGTTTTTAACAGATAGCATCCCACATTTCTTGTAGTTATATCGATATTTACACAAAAGCCATTGAAACTAAGGTTATATGAAACAGAAGTAATTAAATTAGCTCTGAGTATTTTATATTAATTCAAGTAAGCTTTCGTTAGTTCCCATGAACTGAAGTGTCAAATGTTTACATTACTTTGTTTAGATTCACTCTGAGCTTATAAAAAAATTTACCATGCTTAGGAGCAAATGTCAATAATTAATATATCCATTTAATCAATCTAACCCAGCGGTATAGGAGTTTTTGGATATAATCATTGGTGTGTCTTGTTTGCAAGTGAGAAAGAGTGTTGGGTTCAATTTGTAATAGAACTAAATGAACTAGAATTTTTCTGTAATGCATAGCCACAGGATCTTGAATATGCTACTTGTAGAAGATAACTGGAATTGGATTATGTTTATTCTTTTTTATAACAAGTCATGGTTTAGGCATATGTGATGTGCATATGTAGTGGTTTAAGAAAAATTTGTATAGTTTTACTGTAATTCCATGTTCTTTCATCAATTAGTTTTCATTCAGCACAGTAGGGTTAATTTCCTGTCTGTGCAAATACCTTCATGCCACTAATGAGATCAAAACTAATTGCTCTCAAGCACTTTAATGTAGTAGTTGACGACGAAATGCCTTTGTGATTTTCTGCTCTTATTGCAGAATTTGACTCGAGAATTCTAGGACTTACTGGTTCAGTCACTGCTGTTAGACAGATGGCACAAGAGTACCGCGTTTTCTTCAGAAAAGTTGATGAAATCGGCCCAGATTACCTTGTGGAGTGCTCTCATACCATGTAATTTTTTTTAGCTTTGAACGGCATGTAGGGATAGGGATTAGCTGACCATAATTTAAAGACTTTTTGTCTATTCTTGGTTTAACACACTTGCATTGGATGATTTTAATCATTCTTGATAGTTGCGAACCATGGAAAGATATAGATCCTCTATATCAGTCATATCAGTTCTACTAAAATATTTAGTAACTATTTTTGTTATCATTATCTTTAATCAACCTCAGGGTGGTGATTCTTTTTGGATCACCATTTCAAGTATCAGCAATCATATTTGTTGCCAGGGGTGGATCTTAGAATAATCCAAAGGTGGCTAAGCCACCCCCATGATTCCAAATTTTTTAATTATGTATATTAAAATTTGATTTAATTTTATGTTTTCCTAAGTTTTTATATAGCTTAGCCCCCCTCATAAAGTAACAAATGTTTGCTTGTAGCCTAGTGGTTAAAGTTGTTAATTCGGTTGTGAGAGATCTTGGGTTCAAATCCCACCTCCCACATTATATATTTTTACATTTTATTTCTCAGCCACCCCTATCTAAAATTTCTAGTTCCGCTTCTGTTTGTTGCAGAACATCCTTAGACCTTTTCCGTGTTTGAATAACCAACATCTCTTGTATAGTAACCGATGCCTACATATATTTGGTTTGTTGCAAAAAATGTACTAAATAGTTTAAGATGGTACACTTGTGCTACAAAATGACCCCTGATTTTTTCATGCTAACTCTTAAGATCTTTTACCACTTAAATCTAATTCCAATTATGGATTAGCTTGGGTTGATTATTGCTAAATTAGAGCCTGCAATAGTATGTAGCGTACAGTATGGTATAGCACTGTTAATTTCTACTGTGATATACCTTTTTCATCTTTTCGAACTAATGATAGGGTTCTATGTGCAAGTATCTAGAAGGGTATTTGCTAGTTGCAATTCAGTTCCACATATAGCAACTAAGATTTATGTCTGTATCCATGAATTTGGCTAAAAATTTGAGACCTGATTTGTTATGCTCTTCCTTTCATAGGTATTTGTTGGATCCAAACTTGGAGACGGTAAGGATTTTTGGGGTGGAATATAACTCTTTGGAGTTGGCTGATGCAATAATGGCAGAGTTCAGAAAAGCTCAAAAGTGATCAGGAGCTCACTATTTTGATTTCTTCATTCCTAATGTCAAATTTCCATTTTCATTAAGGTAAAAAAATGATTTTGCCACTGACATGATGTTGTTAAAAGTGCCTCGTTGTCAGTAATTTGTCCTTCATGAAATTATCATGACAATTTTGACAAACTACCATGAGAAATCAATGTTCGATTATCACACAATAGGGAATTTTTGACAAGCTTTCTCCATTTCTCATAATATTTTTTATTATGTTTTTGCATATTTTATTTTTTGGAAATTAATTGGACTATTTGTCTACAAAAAAAAATATATAATTGGATGTAATTTGTCGGTATGGAACTGTATCAGTTTTTCTCACAAAAATGTTTGGCACACAGTTTCATTAATTTGGGCTTATCATAAAAAAGGACTAAAAAAGAGAGATGAAAGTTTTACGTGCGGATACATTTAACAATATGTTGAAGACACTTCACGAAGACATAATCAAAATTTTAGAATAACTTAAAATTGTAATAGATTTTTAGAGTTGGCATAACTTCCTATAGTTCAGGAGAAATTCCTCGATACTAGTTGTAGCAAAGCTTTCTAAACAAGGAGATATCTCAGTTGAAAATTAGGTTTCTCGTTGTTGACAATGGTTGATTTGCAGCTGTTGTGACAATACTATTGTTAACATAAAAATTTCGTACATGAACAATAGTTACAAAAGATAATCTGTATACTAAAGTTTCGCAGTCCGTTTTCATGCCTGAAGGTGAATTAGGTTAGAGCAGGTTGGGTCCGATGCCCATCGGATTCAAATTTGAGTCTGATGGATTTGGGACCGTCCGATCTATTTTAAGATTTGTGCACACAATTTAAAGCAGACGCAAAAGTTGCAGACACAAATCTTAAAGCAGATCGGACAGTCATCGAACCCATCGAACTCACTCTGAGTCCGATGGGCATCGGGCCCAAAATGACCTCGAATTAGGTAGGTGATTTAGGTAGTGAAGGAGAAGAAAGAAAACTAGGTTTTGCTCCAGCACGCTCAGCGCTCTCTTGTTCCTCTCTGTCACTAGCGGCTAAAACCTAAATTGCTCTTGGGCCTTTGCCCATAAATAATTATGGGCTGGGGAAGGTTTTAGGTGTGATTGATGTTGGTCTAGATAAATTCTTATGAAGTAAAAACGAGTAGCTAGTAGGTCAGATGAAAGAAAGTTTTTGGAATTTTTTTCTCTAAGCATTTTTTACTGCTTCTAAAAAGTGGGCCTATAACATAGGAGATTTTTTAGAAAGGCCCATAAATATTTGGAATTTTGTTTCGATTTTTTTATTTACTTTTTTTTTAATGTATTATTATTATTTTTATTATTTTCTACTATTTAGGAAAGCATATCTAATTATTAAATTCCAAGATCTAAAGTAATAATTAGTGATGACCATCCGATTTGCATCAAGATGGGTGTGATGACCATCCGATTTGCATCAAGATTCGTGTGCTCAGCATCAAAATCCGTGTGAGTTTGTCTCAATTTCCGTGTGAACAGATCTTGATGCTAATCGTACGGTGTTAGAGCTAATTGAACTTAAAAGTAGGTCCGGTGCCCATCGGACCTACTCCTATCTCCTTATATATATATGAGTACATGACATTTGGTTTAGCCAAGCTTTATTTCTCTTTTATTGTGTCTTTTCTCAATCCTCTCACCTATCAATTGCTACCAAAAAAATGGACAACAATGTATCTCAAGCTCAAGCAGGGCTGTGGAACATGACATTTGTTACCTAAAAACCATGTCTCTCAAGTGTGCTCTAGACCTCGGCATTCCCGATGCAATTGACAACAATGGCCTCCCAATGACTCTCAGCCAGCTTCACCCAATGACTATCATCTGGGACGCCTTATGTGCTTATTGACCCATTTTGGTTTTTTCATTGAGAAGAGTGCTGGGGAAAGCACTGAGTCAGTCTATGACCTAACGGCTTGTGACCAAAAAAAGGTGAATCAACCAACATGCTGCCCTTTGTACGTTGTCATCTGGACAATAAATGGCTGAAACCTCTATACATGAGTGAATCGTTCATGCTAGAGGGCGAGTGGGTTCCAGCTGAGTTGGCACATGGATGCACTCTTTGGGAACTGGCAAGCCAAGATCCTACGGTTAACAAAATGTTTAATGATGCTATGGTAAGCGGTAGTTGCTTGTTCAACAATGTTATTATAAAAAATGGTGATGATATTTCAAGGGGATATATATATAGAGTCCCTTGTTGATGTGCGAGGTGGTAGAGGACGGAGCAATGGCAGAAATTATTGCCAAAATTTCCGCCATCTCGTGTGCAGTGTTTTGGATCTACCGCATGTTGTAGGTGACAGACCGAATGATGGTATCGTTATGTTTGTTTCAGGTGACATGTTCAATTATATTCCTCCTGCATGCAGATGCAGTTCTTCTTAAGGTAAAAAAAAAATATCATTCTTATGCTTATATTATATATAATATATTTTGTTCAAAATAAATATTATATATAATACACTTTTAATTACATATATATTGTGGGTACCAGAATTAGTTACCGATTGAAACTCATTGGTATAGTGGATTCTACATGATTGGAGCAATGAAGATTGTATAAAGATACTGCAGCGATGCAAAGATGCAATTCCTTCAAGAGAAGCTGGAGGCAAGGTTATCATTTTGGAAGCTGTAGTCGGATCAACATCTGCTATATATGATATCAGACGAATCACAGCTGTTGCTTGATATGTTGATGTTGACAGTACCGGAGGAGAAGAGCGAGATGAGAATGAGTGGAAAAAATTATTCATGGAAGCAGGATTTAGTTCTTACAAGATCACCCATACCATTGGATTCATGTCCGTCATCGAGATCTACCCATAACTATTTTGTGTTTCATTTCAGATCTTTGTTTTAATCATTGCCTTAGTTTGCTTGTTCTCAATGCATATGTCAGTTAATCAATCCATGGAACTTATTTTGAAGTAAATAGCAATCTATCGGATTCATAATATATGCCATTGGGGATAAAAAAATGGACCATATATAACCCCCTTAAATAAATAACTGCCCACCGATGAATTAAGTTCAGAGTCTTGTAAAGGTGTTCTACAGCCTAATTTTGTTAAGGTGTTCTATATTCAAATTTTCTTACGGTGTTCGTATTATCACATTCATTGATTTCTCATGAATGAAATCTGAACCCTTTTTTAAAGGATTATTTGCTCTTGTATACTTAATTATCAAAAGTTCCAATATTTTCAATAATATCCCCGCAAAAATATTAATGTTTCTTATTTCCTCATCAATAATATAACGTTCATCATTGGATATCTAGCAACTACAGCTACTGTGAAACTAAAAGCAGAGATCTAACGAAAACCAAAAGAAGAAAAGATGAATTTGTATTGTCCAATCCAAATATTAAAGGGGTTCGTCAATTACAGGAGTGGACCAGATTAGTCCTGATTCTAACCGGACGGTCTAGATTCTAAACACAAGATCTGAGTTAACGCATAGGATACGGACTCTGGGGCCTTCAACCTGTTTATTATGTTGAGGATTAGAGGTAAGAAGCAGGTAACCTCAATCTCACTCCAATCGTTGAACTGGCTACACCACTTTGCTTGTATATATTTGTGTTGTTAATTGCGTAAAGTATCACCATATCATATGTTCTTTCTTGCCTGTATCAGCTAGTACTGATATGCTAAAGTTTCATTAACTTAGAGAAGAAATTTAAATGTACACTGTGTAAGGAACCAATTCAGGATATAATTAAGGATTCTTTTCTAACTTACATGCAACAATTTATCATAGCAAATCCTCTTTTTTAATTTTAATTTATTTTGATTTTACAAAAAATATGCTTTATTACTAGGGGCTAAATTGTGAACATTTAGCAGAAACTATCTTTCTGTCAATTGAATTACTTCTATATCAGTCAAAGTGGGCCAATTTAATTCCGTAATTCCGCTGGATAATCCAGCATAAGTGTTATTTCTGAAAATTCCAGAAAAGTGATGTTATTTTATTTAATTTATTTATTCTGTATGTTATTTATAAAAATTTCGGTATTTTCTCTGTATAATACTGAAGCACTAAAACTTTGAACAGGATGACATGATCAACATGGTGCCCTGCAGCACATATGGTCATACAAGACACCTCTGGAAACCGTAAATAGAGAGAGAGAGTAATGAAATGATTGTATTGATCTTGTGTAAATCTTTAGTACATATACATCATGTATTTACAGCGGTTTACAAGTATAACAACTCTATAACAAACTAACTATTGGTAAGAGTCCTAATCAATCTTGCTTGTTTCAGTTTGACTAGGTGAAATCTTGTTTGCTCTTGTTGACTTGGTCGACACTATGATCCTCTATTAACCTCTCTTTGACCCTACCAAGCGCCTGAAGCTGGTTCAGGATTGGCTTCTTCGCGCTCGTGGTTCAAGGCAGTCAGTGAGCCAGAGGCCAAATCTGAACCAATAAGCAGCCGAAATGACACCATAGAGGTAGGGAGGTTTCTGATAACCCCTACAAAAGCATATTGCCTCCCACCTGAAACGGAACTATCAAATCGTGTATTGCGTGAATACAAGGCGATCTCTGACAGATTTCTGAGGGTGACCTTCATGGACGAGGGGATGCAACAGTTGAACAGTTTTGCTTTGAATTACTCAGTGGCTTCCATTGTCAGAGATATCACATCTCAGTCTTATCAGCAGAAGACCACTATTTTTAACTGATGGCTTCCACCTTTGCGGGCGCAAGTACTGTAAAGATTGTTATACTGTTCAGAAACCTTAAACAATTAATAGGTAGTTCATAAGAAAAATGATATATTAGCGCCTTTTTGTTTGTAATGAAGTGCTATCTTCATTTACTACTAATTCGAAAAATAATTACAAGGGGGATGCCAACCTACGGGCCTCGAAATCAGGATATTCGTAAGACTTGCTTTGGCCAATATTTACACCATTTTTAGGCAATTAGCTGTGGACATAGCCAGTTATTGTGGTAAAACATGCAATGAATTTTATGAAAATAGTTTGGGTCAGATATTGCCCATATACTTAAAAACTCATACCACCATTTAACCTAATACGTCAACGATAGGAGGCCTCTACTTAAGTATATGTATTGACTTAGGATAAACTATGCAATTATTTAAACATGAACATGTGCCATTTTAATTAAAGCATGCAAAAGGAATAGGCTATGTTTACAAGGATATGCATTTACTTTTGCATCAATTTGGAAGGACCTAATTCTGATTGAAGCTAACCAGCATGTAGATCTATGATCAGCCTTTTCAATCATATAAAATAAGAGTGAAAAATTACCTGAAACCAATTGTTTTTCAGGGGTCTACTGGGCAGCCAGTCCCTCAACCACCCATGTTGCTGGAATATGCACATGAAAGGTGGCAACCCCACCATGCACCTAGTACAATCCCGGGTACGGCCTGTTATAAATCAATAATGAAGTATCAGCACCTATCTCACACATCAAATTCACCTTTTGAACTTGTAATATTGCATTTGTTGTGATAAAAAGGGACTACTGATGGAATTTTCTTAAGTAGTCAAGTTTAGCAAAAATAAAAAAAGCCTACATCTGAAAAAGTTACATCACACAAGTTTGTTCAAAACTTCCTACCTTCCGTTACAAAAAAAAGGACAAAGTAATTAGACTTGTTACTGCCTCACCTCATCACCTGCTATATTAAATTAAATGAAGCTCTTCTTTCCATCCCTCTATATATGCAACCTGTTGGTTCATCAAATTTCTTTAATATTTTTCATATGAAGGGCCAGAAGATAACACACCATAATTAGAGTTATCTTATTACTTACCTTATATAGGTCGAGTCCGTAAAAAAGTATTCACTCTGAAAAGTTTATATTGGCATGGGATATTTATAACCTCATTAACAAATTCCATGGACACTGACAGAATAAAGCACAAAAAAACATACAATAATTGTTTGCTTCAACATTGGAAAGTGTTACAAATCATTGAAGATTTCTCTAACAACAGAAATCACTTTTGAACAGGTTTTGTGGTCAAAAGAACCAAACTTTTTAATATGATTTCCCACCATATGAAACATGATATTAAAGTAAATGCTGTAATTCTCGTAAGAAATATTTGCGGGAAATGCCATGAAAATTTTGACAAAATCAGGATATAATTTGGTGCCCTGTGAAATTTCAGAAAGTACGGATAACAGTACCTAAATCTCGATCCCCCCCTGCTCCAACCCAATTACCATGACAAAATTCACAAGAACACAAACTCAAATAAAAATAATGTTTTTGTATACTTCAGCAGTACCTAAGAGGAACCCATGTGGAACTTTGGATTGAATGGAGCCTCTTCCTCTTGAGTCGTACATCCCAATAGCCCTGAAAAATCTGACAATTTATAAACAAGGAAGAATATTCATGTAGAATTGCTAGAGGTGCTTATCAGGAAGTTGATGACAAATAAAGTATAATATACGGTATACTTTGCAGTAGAAAAGGGATAAAAGTCAAATATTATGTGACCAGCAGCCATCAAACTATTTTTCTAACATTATAGTTATTATAATTTGTTAATTTAGGAAACTAGTTTTATCCTTCTAAACTAAAAAAGAGTACAAATCATATTTCTGAACTAGTATGACAGTTCCCATCCTTCCATAGGATCATTCTCAAGGTTGGTTAAAAAAGAGGGCAGGTGGTCTGGGAGAAACTTAATTCTTTCCAAGGTAAAGGAATTGATTTAGAAGCTAACACTATCACCATTAAAAATAGTATATTTCTCAGTTTATTTGTAAGAAATAAATTAAAGGCCATATATCATTAGGGAATAACTAACATCTGTATCGTATATGGGGTTTGTACTTTAAACTAAGAAAATAATCAAAATGGTAGTAATTCTTAGATACCCCATGCCAAAAATATAGTAATTCTTAGTACAGTTAGTGCATTCAATAATCAGTTAATGAAAACACATACCTGCAAGGCCATTGACATTTCCCCTCCTTTCCTAAACCACTCATGCCGAATTCAACGAAATTGCATTCTTCATGATTAAGGCAATGCCACCTCATGTGTATCTGTATTACAAAAGTGGGAAATTATAAGATACAAGTAATATATCTGCTAAAGATCAGCAATACAAAAATAACATTCCAACTACTAGTGAATTCATTTGGGATACTTAAATTATGAACTTAAAATTTTCTTTTGGCATAAAGTTGGTCCAGCAAACAACATTATTTTGACTTGATCAACTAGAAACATTGAAAAATTAATTATTAAAGATAAGGCGTCCAACAAATGTTTTCCTTCAACATAAGAAAATCTTACAAGTGATAGAAGATCTCTTATGACAACAAAAACCAGATTTGACCATGCTTTGCAGTCAACATGACTAATTTTTTATATGGTTTTTACCCCATCATTAGATATAAGATATCAATGTAATACACCATCATTAAATATAATTATATAACATACCAATGTAAGATATAATAATTTGCGTAAAGAATATTTGCGGGATATAACAATTGTATATAACTCTCTTAACAGTACTTCAACAAAACTTTCCATCATGAAATACTCCCAAGTAATTGACACAAAAAGATCCCATAAAATGATAAGTTTGTAAACAGTAAGTAAATCACCAAATTTCATCTTGTTGAATCATTCAATAGCTTTACTTTTCAATTCTGAAGCAGATCTATTAGCTGGAAATTCTAATCTTGATGGCATTCTTATAAGACATAATAAAATGAGAACATCAACTGTTTTTTAAAGGAAGTAGTAATGTAGGCAGTGCAGTACACAACTTGACTTGAATTCTTATCATGAATAACCCCTAAAAGAATAACCAATTCAATCTTTGAATTTCAGTAACAACTTAATCACACAAATAATCGTAATTCACGTGGAGGCCTGATTACCTTAAAAACGGTTAGATCATGTATGCATGGAGCTGGTTCTTCGCCTCCTTTGTCTGCAAACAGAACCTGATCTTCCCCTTCTCTCTTCTCTGCTCTTACACAAACCCACCGAGCGATCTATTGGTCCTCCTCTCTCTTAAGTCCTAATCGTACAAGAAAATCAACCATCAAGGCTTTAAACATCTTAGAATTACCAGCTCCATACACTGAAGCCTCAGGATTTATCAAAATTCACACAAAACACACACTAGAATATCAAAATAAGAACCGGAAAAGAGCAAAAGTTACCTCTTTCGAGCTTATTCTCCTGCAAGAAGAAGAAAGGGTCGCACAATTAGGCCCTGATAGTAGCTCACAATTCCTCGCTCTCTCCGCCTTGATCGCTTGCTGCTCGCAGCTAGGGTTTTATAAGAGGATATATAAGAAAATCGAAAGAGGAAAGAAACAAAGGCGGAAGGAAAAATGGCGAAGCAAAGGTGGGAATTCATATCACCTAGAGCTACTCAAATTTTGAGTTTAGATCCCGACCGTCAGAGTTGTTTTAGCACGAATGTTAAAGGGGTCCCGTGCATTCCACCTCAGACCGGATTGGTCCGAATTCTTATCGTACTGTCCGAACCTGAACTCAAAATTTGAGTTACTTGAGAGGATCCGGACTCGGTAGTGTTTCCGTTACTTTTTAGAAGAGACGATATAAGTGGTGGTTAATTTGAGTGGCAAGGGGCAAACCATCCCGCAGCTGGAACGCGTATCCTCTGCATTAACTCAAAAGGGAATCTTTTGAGTTAATAAATCTCAACCGTCTGATTTTAAACGGAGACAATCCGGTTTCTGCCTATGACATAGGGGTCTAATTCGTACGAATCTTAAAATAGATCGGACGGTTGTGATTCATTAAATCAAAAATTCCATTTTAAGTTAATGGAGAGGATACGAATCCCCGCAGCTGGCGAGGCCTCCTCGCTCGCTCGTTAACTGGGCTGTCTTTTGTTGGATCTGCATTCCGAGCCGACAGTCGACCATCGGCCCGTATTTTGAGCCCACTTGGTGTATATTCTCATAGTTTGTCAGATAACAAGCAGGTTGTTTTTCATCGAAAAAAAAAAAAGCAGGCTGCTTTCTCTCTAATTGGTGAATATTCACAAAATTGAGCTGACAGTCAACCAACCCTTTAACCGAAGTAAATAAAAAATTAGAAAAGTGTGTGAGAGTATACAAAAAATTAACCTTTCTTTAAATTAATAACACCTAATAATTCGTTGATTGCGACCCAAAACTAGAAGTTTCCAAAACCCGTTCGTATCATGTAGTCTAGAATGTTCGGAGACTCTCCGAAGGGCACCACCGAATGGAATCATCCATCATTCATTCGCAGCACCAGAGGGGCCCATAAAAAACTGCAAGGGCCCGGGTAGGATTATTTAATTATTATCCGATGGTAAAGGCATTAAATTATTAACGGACCCTTTCACGATGTGGAGGGGGAACGTAACAGTAACGGGAGAGGCATATGAGGCCGTGTTCATGCAGCTGGTCCAGCGCAGCACGAGACCCCTCAGGCGCCTGCCACGTAGTGCCGCATCAGCCGAGCATGCCTCGCAACCCGTTCCAATACTTCGGCTGCCGTAACTGCCGTTTATGACCCAGCCCAACTTTTCATGTACAACAACAGTCAACACGTCTCCGTATCTGGTGATCTTCTGTGGCTCTTATTGGTATTATTAGAGTTTATAATATGAGAATCCGAATCTGCTGTAATTCCGAAAGGAATTACAGGATTATGAAATTCTGAGATTAACTGTTCAAATTTTTCCGTGCACGGATCTCGGAAACGTTCTCGGAAAAGTAAGTTTTCATGCACGCATCTCGAGAAAAACCAACAGTTGGGATCGGAATTACAAGGTCCTGTAATTCCCCGAAAATTTTAGCAGATTAATTTTCCTAATCTGATGTGGTAGTTTCTAATTCAATTTCAGAGATGCGAGAGAGTTTTTTATTTAGAAAATATGTATGAAAGTTTCTTATGAAAAAATTGTTTATAAACTCTATGCTGGCTAAATGATTGGCTCAAATTATTTCAGTTTTTTAATTTATTGCTGACGTGGCTTAATAGAAACTCTAAAATTAATTTCAGAGTTATGAAGTTTAGAAACTTTTGAGACCTTAATTTCTAAAAAGTAGTTAACAGTTATTTAGAAACTCATTTGAGTTATTTAGAAACTCATTTGAGTTAACAAGTACCTTACAAGGACCTAGCTTACAAGCACCTAGCTTACAAGCACCTAGCTTACAAGTACCTTACAAGCAACTAGCTTACAAGCACCTCAAATTTTCCTATAAATAGAGGGGTAGGGGTTGAGAAAAATATAGAAATCAGATTCGACTCGATTCGATTCGGTTATAATATTTTCCTCTCAAATAGTGTTTGTGTTGGAAACGAAAGAATACATAATCTGATTACGTATATCTTGCGAGTTGTGAATAGTGTTCCCGTGAATAGTGTTTACGGTGAATAGTGTTCCCGCGAAGTTTTGTGAATCTGTTTTTGCAAAAGTTGGGAAAATAGTTTTTACGATTTTTGTGAATAGTATTTTAGCGTAAAAAGCTGGTACAGTATTTCTGGCAAAAGAAATACCGACTCTCTGATTGTTCCTGGTGGACATCTGATAGAGGCATCAGATTTCTGGTGCTAAGCTACTGAGCCATACAACATTCCAATTCGAATTTGGAAAAATGTATAAATATTATTTATATTTATTTAAATGTTAAATAAATATTATTTTAGAAATCAATCACGGGGAGTAGATCCTCAAAGGATTAAAATGTTATGTCAAGGGAAAGACTGGAAAATGAACTTTCGGTGGTCTTTCCGACGTACCTCTTTTAATCCTCGGCTTACGGTAGAAGTAAAATTTTAAATTTTACGTCCTTTCTGCACCGTAAGTCTTAACAAGGGTACACCGTTACCCAACAGTCCGTGCACCAACTCATTTGGTGGGCAAACTGAGTCAGCGTGGGTAGTAGGATTGGAAAAATCTCATCAGGAGTGCATGGTATTCATTTAATTTTGATTTTATGCTGTGGTAACTTTAAAATTTTCGGTTCGAGTACTACCCAATTCATTTACCAAATAAACGAAAACAATATATATATATATATATATATATATATATATATATATATACTAGTGAGTAGTGAGCATAGTGATATAATTCGCGTATAATTTGTTTTTTCAACGTACGTAACCGAACTGAACTCTGAATAAAACGCAGAAAAAAAATGCGTATTATACGAATAAAACGTGAAAAAAAAATTCAAATTTTTTTCTTTTACGGTTTTTTTGGTTTTTTTTTTTTATTCCTTGTTGTACCGAATCATTCCCGAATTATACCTGAATTATACCCGGATCACGAATTTTTGACCTCGCCAAATCGAACTCGAACTTTTGATTTGTCACCGTAAACTATGGTAGTGAGTAGTGACCAGTAAAAAATTATTTTATAGAAATTGCAACATTCCGCGAGGCCACAAAGTTGAAAGAGTGACAGGGAGCCTCTTTATGCAGAGGTTGAAAGGCCGGGTGGCAATAAGCAGCAGTCCACGACATCACCATGCATGCTCACCGTGCCTGCTCTCTTCTCTCTCTTCTCTTGACACGAGTTTCCCGCTCTTTCTCTCTCCTCTCTCTCAAGCTCCCCTTTATAAATTCCAACCAACTGAAACACGGACTCCACGTATCTAGGCCTTTAACACCTGTCCTTTTTCTCTAAAAAAAGAAATACGTTACAAGAGAGAGCCTCTGTTCCTACTATTATCTCTCTCCATCATTTCGCCAGACCCATAGGAGTTGTGTGCACGCATATAATTTACATCTGTGGGCGTTGTGAACGATGGTGCAGTGTTTGCCATCGCAGTTATACGAGTAATATATATATACACATAGAGATCATCTTTCTAAAGGTATGATATTACTGTTGATGCATGTTTTTGAAGACGAGCATTTATATTTGGTTAAAGTTGTTTGTTGCATATATAGGTTGTGGATCTAACTTTTTTCCTAAATATTAATTAGTTCTTCCAAACAAACAAGTTTATTATTTGATGTTCTTAGTGAGCGAGAGTGGTGTTAAATACTTGATGAGCTGGTTGCCTCTCATTAATTTTCATATAATATTAAGTCGATATTTTTATCTTGTTCTTATTATTTCATTCTTGTATTTGTTTTCCTTCTCTTTTGTCATCCTGGCAAGTATGATGTTATCGAGCCAGTAGCATTCCTAGTATTGTAATGTATTGATTCTTGGACTTACGGATCGATCAATTGTGTTCTATGCAGATAATTAAAGATCAATCGATCAATATTAATCATCAAACAACTGAGATGGCTTCACAAGAAGCAACCAGCAGTCTGAAAGTTGGTAAAACAACCGAGCATCGAATGGGCTCCAACACTGAACTGCTTGCCATTGATGGCAATAACCCCACAGCATTGCTTGTGTTGTGCGGCGAAAAATTTGATTCGGTTCAAGCATTCCGCTCGGGGGATTTCTCTGTGAACATGGTGCAAGTCAATAATAGCAAGCCCATAAGCTTGCTGACATGCATGGTAGGTGATCATCAATGGATGCTAGCAAAAGATTCTCTCGTGGCATCGGTGGGGGAAAGGAGGTTTGTTTTCGGGCTTCCCGGTTTCTTCTATGGGATGGAACTAGCTAGTGGAGAGCAAGAGCAGAAATATGAAACTTTGGAGGGCATATTTGCGAGATTCTGTGCCTACCAAGATCTCACTCAGATGGAACCTAGTGAAGGTGCCCTTTTCTCTCTTTTTATTTTTCCTTCAGTTAACCATCTTCCTTTGCTATGTCAAGGAGTTTGGCAGATCCATACTGTAACTAGTACCGGGCTTCAATGGAAATGAGATATGAGTCTGTATGCTATGTTAATTTGGAGATGATCTATTATGCAGTAGGAACATGAAAAAATACTTAACAGGAAATTTTGCCTATAGTTGGATCTGACAAAATCTGATTTACCAAAGAAAACACCTTAAATGCTACAAAATTTCAGTGTTAGCGTTAAAAGTTTAAACTAAGAAAGCAAACTGTGTACATTGTTGGTATGAAAACAGACTTTGCAATTAATCAATATTGTTTCAAATTCGGAAGGAGTAAAGCATATAGAAAAGGTAATCTAAAAATGTAACAATTGATTTGCAGTATGATTTCAATATATCCAACTCCTAGTTTGTTTATTTCAGGTCCTGATGATTTGACAAGTCCAGAAAATGACCCGTGGATTACCGCTTACAATAAAATACAGAAGCTTACAAACTGGAGAGCAACCACCTTTGGCGCTCCAAAAACCACACCCGACTCGACCCCTAATGACCTGACACTCTATAATAAGATGGAGAGAGCTGTCAGAACATCTGCTGTGGTTAAACTGCTAAGCCATTCTCTCCTGACTGGAGCTCTCCATCCCACGAAGCATATTCAAACTGGTCCCACAAACACAGAGACAGTGGCCTTTCCGACCATGTGGGTCGTCTCCGATCTGCTAAATGCACTGGAGACTGGCCGAACAACTGCAAATCGAGCGGTGCCTAGTGATCATGATGGTACGGAATGGTGGCAAGTGAATGTGGAGGGGTTGATGTTTCTTCTAAGAGTAATGCGTGCTTTTGGGGCGAAGGCTGCAATGGCAGATACAAAGAGAAAGAGGGGTGATGAAGGAGGTGATGGAAGGCGAGAGAAAAGGGGAACCGGTGGTTCAAAGTCGGAATTAATTGGAGGTGGCCGCTCAAAGAGGCCACCCTGTGGTGGGTTATCTCAGATGACGGGTTTAAGAATTGGTACCTGTGGCAACTAGTAATAGCATTTAGTTAGTGTTAGGTAATGATTTTAGCTTATTAGAAATATTGGAGGGCGCGGAGGTTTAATGATAGTCCCAGCTTGTCAGGAAACAAACTTGTGTTAGCGTGTCTCTGCGTGTTCATGCATTTGTGTTAGTCTGTGTTAGTGTGTTAGATTATCAGGGAATGTGTGTCATATCCATCTAATTAAGTTGGTACCATTGTAATCTGTAAAATGATAAATTTCAGCCTCAGATTCCATATTGTACCATATTCCTTATTTATGGCGAGAGTAGAGAATAAAAACAGCCAGACAACAGAACAAAAATAATATTATTACCATTTGTCACTAGTGGAAAAAATACAATTAGTGTCGCCCCATCAGTGTCAGATTTATGTCCTAACCGATACGGATATAGATCAGCAACGGGCACAATACGGATCCGACCTTGATTTCACTTATCAGGAACGGTTGTATTTAAAAATGCGTTCTTGATAGTGCTGGCCAAATCAGGAACGGTTCTTTATAAAGAGGCGTTCCTGATTGTGTCTTAATAGGATCGGTTGATAAACAGGCGTTACTGATTAGTAGTATTTGTATCGGTTGTTTAGGTGCGTTCCTGATTAGTAGTATTTGTATCGGTTGTTTTTAACAGGCGTTACTGATTAGTAGTATTTGTATCGGTTGTTTAGGTGCGTTCCTGATTAGTAGTATTTGTATCGGTTGTTTTTAACAGGCGTTATTGATTAGTAGTATTTGTATCGGTTGTTTAGGTGCGTTCCTGATTAGTAGTATTTTGTATCGGTTGTTTTAGGTGCGTTCATGATTAGTAGTATTTTGTATCGGTTGTTTTAGGTGCGTTCCTGATTTACTATTTAATTTGACATATCATCACCATAATTTTTGTGTGTTAATTTAAATTTCAAGTTTTTAAAAATGTTCTTGAATCTTTTATCTTCTTCTATATCACATGGAGTATTTGTACGTGAATTAAAAATTATAAAATATGGAGTTTACTTGATACCGGATCAAAGGGTAAAAATATCAATATACATATTTAACTATGACTAACCTTGGATTTTTTTCTGTTATGTTGATGTTATAATAAACTCTAATTTTTTAACAATATGGAGCGTAAAATAAAACTATGACTAACCAATTAAGTAATTTGTCTGTTGACAAATTTTATAAGGCAATTCAATTAAGTAATTTGTGGATATTTTACATAAACAATTAAGTCTTCCAAAATTTATAATATATTTAAACTTTGATTAGTTGTTAAGGAAGTACGTACATAAATAAATATGATAATTTAATTTATGTTAAACAAAATAAAAATATGTGCATTAGAAACTTAGAATTTTGTAAATTTAAATTGTAGATAAATTTTATGTTAGTCTTGAGAGGAAAGTGAAATTAATTTTACTTGAATATTTAAAAAAAATTATTAGGGATGTATAACTATTTGAGAATAAAAATTTGTGCATTGTGTATATTTTGTAAGATATTTAATAATTAAGTTTAATTGTTTAAATTGAATTTATAGATGCAATAATATTTTATCGTTGTAATTCATAAAATATAAAAATAGGATTGGAATTATATTTGGTAAGACGTTCGTTGTATAGTGCTTAAAAATTTGTTAATGAGGGAATGGAAAACCTAGCTAATACAATGTAAATTACTAATTAATTGTTTTATTAAAAAATTGTAATGCTTGTTTATTAGAATGAACATATTCTATTTAATAAGTATGATTAGTAATTTACATGATTAGTGAAATTTAGATAATTAACATCAAATTTTGACTTTAATTAATTAGAAAATATTTTGTAATGAAAATTATATTAGTAATATTTATACAATAATTAATGTTATAACATGTTTATTGCTTAATTAAATGATTTTAACACATTATATTATATAACATTACATGCATATTGCATATATGACTCACATCTTCTATCATGAACATGAAACATAATCTCTTGTTTGATGAGTTAATGAAGACGCACGGGAATATGTCGTCCGTGGGTCGATCGGAACCGTTTAAATTAAAGAGCACTGCATTTATTGTCTTGCATCCAAGTTTGATCAAAATTTGTTTTTAATTACCCATCCATCTAGTCACCCGAAAATTGAAGCATCGTATGGCCATAAACACTTCGTGTTGGATCGAAGCTCATACATAATAAAAATTCTGTATTTTTATGTTGGTTACATTTAGTGTTCTCCCTTGATCATTTTAGAAAAGATTTGGAATGATTTCACTGCATATCGACCGTTGATTTCCCACGTGAAAATGAACGGTCCGATTCGAAACTTCATTTTATGTTAATTTTATTGTCAATTTTTTTTGTAATTTTTATTCACTGACTGTTTTATTCTAGAACCGTCAGTGTTGATACTATTACCGACTGTCAAAATGCCCCTGTTCAGCTTGATCTCCTGCCCTGTTCCCCTTGCACGGTATATCCCTGTTAATACCAATAAATAGGATTTGGGCAAAAAGTTTCTTGATGTCAAATTCAAAATTTATATATAATAGAATGCACCACAAAATAAATTTTAAATGTCCGAGATTATAAATGAAAAATAAATTCACTTAAGTAACAACAAAGAACGAAGATTTATTAATATCCCTAAAGTAACTCAAATTTCCATTTTTAGTTATGACCGTTAGATCTGGTTTGGCAAATTGTTGCGGGACCGGAGATTCTGATCAGACGGTCCGACTGTAAACTTAAATATGGAGTTACTTCAGAGTATACGGATTCCCGAATCCCGCAATCCGATCACCTCAAATTTCAGACCCTTGGATCTAGCCTTGTACCAACGGCTAGATCTCTGCCACCTCATCGATCCGCTCCCTTTCCATCCAACCAATCAAAACCCAACCCTTTCCTTAATAAAAGACCGAACCCCATCCCATCTTTTCAATCAATCCTCTCTCTCTCTCTCTCGAATTAGAAAAAATCACAAATGGCGCCTAAGGCAGAGAAGAAGCCAGCGGAGAAGAAACCCGCAGAGGAGAAGGCGGAGAAGAAACCCGCTGAGAAGAAACCCAAGGCGGAGAAGCGGATCCCTTCCAAAGACAGCGCTGGAGGTGAGTAGAAGAAGAAGAAGAAGTCGAAGAGCACTGAAACCTACAAGATCTACATTTTCAAGGTGCTCAAGCAGGTGCATCCTGACATTGGTATCTCAAGCAAAGCCATGTCGATTATGAACTCCTTCATCAACGACATCTTTGAGAAACTCGCCACGGAGGCGGCGAAATTGGCAAGGTATAACAAGAAACCTATGATTACTTCTCGTGAGATCCAGACCTCTGTTAGACTTGTTCTTCCTGGTGAATTGGCGAAGCATGCTGTTTCAGAGGGGACTAAGGCTGTTACTAAGTTTACCAGTGCTTAGGGTTTTTAGGGTTAGGGTTTGATTAGAGGTTCTAGTAACTGTGTATCAGAGTGTGTATATGATGGTTTGATTGGAGGAATATGTATCTCTTTTGATTTCATGGAATAGTGAATGAATTGACAATTTGTTCCAAGTTCTTGGTTTTGTTAATTAATTTCCATTGAATTTTACTATCATTTCTGTGTTTAATGAGGAATTATTACCCCCATCTATAACTCTTGGGATAACAATTGTTGTTGAAACATGATAAATTGGGAAAATAAGATATAGAAGAAGGTGGTAATATTTTGAATTCACAGATAGGTCCTCAGTTTACCAGAAAAGATAATAACCTGTACCAGTACATTAGGGGTGTGCTGGTACAACTGGTACCAGCATGGAGAAACACCAGAACTTAATTCTATTCCCTGAAAACATGTAAATTAATTGTTAATTTACCTCTGTAGTTTGTTATGTGTTCTCATTCTATGATGTATTGTTTTGTTATTCACTGTGACTATTGCATATTATTTGCAAAAAAAAGAAAAAGATCGAAATCAGGAAACAAATTCATCAAGATAAATATATTATGGTTTATGCCATTAATTGGTCGGCCTTAAATTGTGTTTGCAATAATCCAATACAGCCTCCAAATTTTTTAGCCATGCACATCTTTGATATTGTGATTGATCTGATTTATTTTTCTCATAATTTGATCGGATGACTCTTGTATCATACTTATCTCTCATCATTTGAAAGCTAAGTGTTTGATGTGTTTAAGGTGCAATATAACTCTCAAAATAACATATTTTTTTGTATTTCTCTATTGAATTATTGTGCTGTTAATCATGTAGGCCAGCAATTTTCTGCTTTCTGCTTTCTGGTTGTTATAATTTATGCCTCGCATATAGGCCGGCAAAAATATGGTAGCCGGCCAAAATATAAAAAATATTTTTTTAAAATAAATTCACACAATCAGGAACGGTTATTACAAAATCTGATCTTGATTCACACAATTAGGAACACCTGTCTACTTCAACCGTTACTGATTTAGTACAATTTGTATCGCCTTTCTTCATTAACAGTTCCAGATTTAGTACAATTTGTATCGCCTTTTAATAAGAACCGTTACTGATTTAGTACAATTTGTATCACCTTTTTATAATAACCGTTACTGATTTAGTACAATTTGTATCGCCTTTTTATAATAACCGTTACTGATTAGTACAATTTGTATCGCCTTTTTATAATAACCGTTACTGATTAGTACAATTTATATCGCCTTTTTATAATAACCGTATACAATTTGTATCGCCTATTAATAAAGAACCGTTCTTGATTGTCAACAATTAGTATCGGCTGACGGTAACCGATCCTGATTGAGGAGTATTAGTATCGGTTATTGAGCCGACACTGATTAGTCCAGCTATCTGTAACTGCTGGGTCAGTGTCGCCCTGTAGTCCGTTCCTGATGTGCGTTTTTAACCGACCCTGATGTGCGTTTTTCCCCGACCCTGATGTGCATTTTTAACCGACCCTGATGTGCGTTTTTAACCAACCCTGATGTGCGTTTTTAACCTACTGTCAGATCATAGGATCGACTACCTGCATATACCCGTATCTGGTAGCTCACATCACCTCAACATTCATCTAAAAACCGTAATATGAAATATCAGCAGATAAACATGAAAATACATATAAATTGTGTCATCTATTCATGAAATAGGGTTAAGTGCATAAATATCAGCACTCAGACACCACCTAGGAGTCAATCCACTTGCCATGTAGTAAGAACATTTATGATCAAAATGCATCCATTCCCTTTTGATTTACATCAACTAGAAGCTTTGAATTCATGCATCCAGTAACAAACACCCGCTTACAAACACTTACTGGTAAATCAGTTACACCGGCGGTTCCTTACCTCGTATAAATACATTATCAGCGAAATAGTTGTCCGTGCTTATTGGCACAAAACCATCTCTCACCATATCATTGTATAATCTGAGCGCCTTTTCGACATTGCAACTGGTACAGTATCCATGAATTAACATACCGTAAACTGATGCATCAGGTTTCCACTTCCTATCTAGCATTACTTGAAACACCTTCTCTGCTTCATCCATCATACCATTCTTACAGAATCCCTTCAAGAGAGTTACAACGCTCTGGAATCCTGCTTCGGCACAATGTCCTACTAGCACACTGTACGTAGCACTATCATGCACCAGCTTTTTGTTGTTCGCCTTATTTAGCAATCTTTCTGCCTCTTTATTTATTAATCTTTCTGCCTGTTTTATACGGGCTAACTTGCCAAGGCCAAGTATGAGCACACTATATGTGACATCCTCTGTCAGTATTCCTTTCTTAGTCACCTCATCATGAAGAAGCATAGCGCTTTTCATATCGCCATTTTTGCAGTAACCATCTATCAGACTTGTGTAGGTTATCTTGTCAGGTTGAAAGCCTGACTCAAGCATTTCATCGAATACACTGTGCATTACCAGGTCTGCCTGCATCACAGAACGCACGAACAAGCAAAGTGTATATGGCTTTATTAGGCTTTAGACCTTTTCCTAGCATTTCTTTGCTAAGCTCAGAAGCCCTATCCAAGTTGCCATTTCTGCAATATCCACTTAATACTGTTATCCAAGTGACAACATCAGGTTTGATCCCTCTCCCCTCCATCTCCTCAACTGTTTGCATGGCCTCATTCATGAGGCCTAAAATGCAATATCCATTGATAAGAGCATTATAGTCCCCAACTGAAGGTTTAATTCCACTTTTCTTAATCTCAGCCATGGCGGACAGCGCATGATCTGTAAACCCCTTCTTGCAAAACCCATTAACAATTGTTGCAATTGTAATCTTATTAGGCCTAATACTTCTTCTACGCATCTCTGACACAAATTTCAATGCCCTCGTCAGATCACCGGCTTTACATGTGGCATTTATGAGAGAGGTGTAAGAGACAACATTAGGGGAAACGCCATGCAAAGCCATCTCCCGGTGCAACAGCTGAGCTTGATGCATATCCCCTGTTTTGCAATAGCCATTTACAAGAGTGTTATAAGAGATCCTATCAGGAAACAACCCTCTTCGACGCATTTTGTCGAGCATATTGCGTGCATCTCTCGTTTTTTCTTGCTTGCACAGTCCATTGATGAGTAGTTGAGTACATTATAAGTAACTAATTAGGCCTAACATTAATTTCCATACTCCTAAACAGCCCAAAAGCTTTATTAATGTTGCCAGATTGGCAGTTCCAATGAATAAGTGTGTTATATGTAACAACATTCGGTGAACACCCAACACATTCCATTTCATAGAGACAATTTAATCCACGATCTAATTCACCCCGAGCACAATACACACGAATCAAGATGTTAAACGAATACACATTTAGAGTTACACCTGATCGTGTCATTTCAGCAAGAAATGAATCAACTTTGTCAATGGACAATCGGGATCGAAACATGCAATCAAGAATTGAATTGCAGGCGAAGAGAGAAGGCATAAAACCGACACCTTTAACAAGCGAGAATGCGGAGAGTGCATTAGAAAGGTTATTCAGAGAGGAATAAGATTTTATCAACAGGTCGAAGGCAATAGAGAGGGATGGGAGAGGGGGGTTGAGAAGGGAGAGAGAAGAAGAGAGTGTATCGGATATGGAGCGAAGAGGGAAAGAGACTGCCAGGTGGCGGGAGATGAAGATAGCAGAGCGGTGGAGGCGGTATCGACAGAGAAGGAGGAAGGAGAGGGACTGGAGGGGTAGGGAAGAACGGAAGAAATGGAGGCGGCGAGGAGCCCAGCTGAGGAAGGAAAGGAATAGGCTACCATCGGATTGTGTTAGAAGAAGGGTTTGAACGGTGGATTCGGGTGTGAAGTGAGGGATCAAGCGAGTGAGGCAACGGCCGGTGATGAGATGGTATATGGTGAAATCGGCGACAAGCCGGTGGTGGTAAGAGGCGGAGGAGGAGCTGGGGCTGGCCGCCATACCGGTAGCGGTTTATCAGAATATTCAGGAATGGTTTTAGGGAATTCATATCACAACTATTATCACCTAATGTACCTCAAATTTGAGTTTGGATCCGGACCGTCCGATGTACTTTGGAACGAATAATTAAAGATAAGATATCGCGCACTCCACTTTTAATCAGATTGGCCCAATTTTAAACGGACGGTCCGAATTCAAACTCACCGACTCATAGTTTTAGGGGTGCAAAAGCATAAAAAATATTCAATTCGTATTCATATTTTTTATTTTTTAAACATATATTTTAGAATACGAATTTGAACGTGAATATGAATGTTCTCTGATGTGGGTATTAAATAAATAATAATACAATTGACAATTCAAATGTTAAAACAATAGCGATATAAATACAAATGTTCGAATATTAAAAATTAAAATATCACGTGTTTTATCAAAATATATATATAGAGAGAGAAGGCTCTGGTGAGTTGCGAAGTAAGGATCTTGTCTCATATTTCCGTTTTCAAAGACTGAATAGTCAATCTGAACCGCTCAAGATGATATCCATATTAAATGTGCTTGGAGACAAAATTTTAAATTTTTTGAAATTTTTTTATTATTTTTTTAGATAGGTAGAAAACCGTTGTTTTTGAATAGATTATGGACCATAAAAAACAGTGATTTTGAAATATTCTAAAAAAATAGTAAATTTTTTTCAAAAAATGTTAAAATTTGGTCTCCTAGCACATTTCATCATGTTGAGCGGTTCGGATCGTCTCTTGAAGTTTCAATATAAAAAATATGGGCGTAAAGTAAACCAAGACCGAAATTTTTAAAAATAACATTTCCTGAAAAAATAAACCAAAAAACCACGAAATATGAATATTTCTGGATCTTACTGGTTTTTGATAAAAGTCGGTGGAGTTTTCCACGGTTATTCAAAATATAAAATTTGGTCTCTTAGCACATTTCAATATGGATATTATGTTGAGCGGTTCGGATCGTCTCTTTGAAGTTTTAGTATAAAAAATATGGACGTAAAGTAAAACAAGACCGAAATTTTTCAAACTAACATTTCCTGAAAAAAAATAAACCAAAAAATTACGAAATATGAAAATTTCTGGATCTTACTGGTTTTGATAAAAGTCGGTGGAGTCTTTCACTGTTATTAAAAAAAAATAAACGGCTATTATGAAATTGCCCCTGAAAAAGGTGAACTTAAATAAAACCGTATCCGTTAAAAAGATACCCTTATGCGAATCCATATTGTATGTATCAATTATCGGGTAAAATATGTATACAAACGGATAATAATCATAATATTCATTCCGTTAACACCCCTGCTTTTCAATAATAATTTTTTTTTTGCTGCTTATAGGCTGATTTAACTTCACTAAATTCTACAATCAAGGTCAACATTTATTCAAAGTTAACAAATTAAGCAAATTTAATCAATTAACCACAGAAATTACACAATATTCTGTCACAGAAATACATAAATTACACAACATGCTCATAAAATTCAATCATCTATAATCTAAGAAAATATAAATAAATCATCAAAAACAGACTAAATTAATGTATGTTTAACCAATCCTGGCAATGGAAGCTGCTGCAAGAAGCGCAAGGAAGAAAATGAAATTGGGTTTCTGAGAAGTTGTGCCAGAACCTATTACAGTATTTGGCACATCCTTTGATCCAGTGTTATCTGCATGAGATAAATCATAAGGTTATTTGCTTAGTGAAATTAAAGACGATCCTACAGGCATTTCAAACCCAAAAAAAAAAAAAAAAATTAAAGATGAAATTACCAATGAAAAATCTATTTGAGTTATATTGTCTCTATCTAAAATTAAATTGAAAGATTTTTCATGGCTACCTGTTTGAGGATTTTGCGTCGATGGTGTCGATGACGGCGTTGCGGCGGGTGAGCCCCCATTAGCTGTCATTTAAATTCATTGTGTGGTGAATCAATAATAAACATTAATCTTGAAATTAATTCATTGAACTAGAATTATTGTACAGTACAAAAACCGTGGGCAATTGCTAAATGTAATTGTTGATAATAATAATAATAATAATAATAATAATAATAATAATAATAATAATAATAAAGAGTGAGGCTATGGTAATAATCATATTACAGATTGACTCATGCTAAAACCGTCGATCCAAATTGCTAAATATGATCTTTATATGAGAATTTATTTGAAAACCAAATTTTACATTTGTTTTTATAATTCTTTAACTATTTGTTTAGATAGATAGAAAAATCAATTGATCTAAAACTTACTGTTGCATTTACTAGCAGATGGTGTCTGAACCTTACAAGCATCAGGCAACGCCAGTGCCCTCGTTTGGTTAATTGTGATGCCGAGAGAACCGGACGATCCACCATTTAAAACTGAGCATAGACATTGCGGCTCAGACCGTACAACTGACGCCAGTTGGGAGCAGCACGAGCCAGATGGGGTCGTGTCGTTGCCACCGATATAGTTCAAGCAAGGGGAGAGGCCAAGCAAGGCAGAGGTGCAACTGCTACTTGATTGCGCATTTGTGCTGATTGCAAATAATGTGGTAATGAAGATAGTTGCTAGGAATGCAAGGTAAAGGTTTTGAGACATTTTGTTTTGAATTTTTTCTAAAAAAAAAAAAACAGAAGAAGTCTGATGTTTGGTTGTTTGGTTGTTTTTTTGGGGGAACTTGATGGATTGTTATGGAAAAACCAGAGGAGCACAAGAGGTTATATAAGAAAATTATATTAATTTCTTGGTGAACCTCTTCTCCTACTTTGTAACGAATTGTTTGACTGTGATTAAAATTACAAAAGTTCTAAATCAGAGGTTTGACTTTTGACTATGATCTCCTATGGCGAGCGGAACCTCAAATTGTATGTGTGTGGTTCATGTTTGCTCATTTAGAAGTCGGACCATAGTGACAAATTAATAGTTCGGGTTCGGTTCAGCGAGGTTAAAAATTTGTGATTCGGGTATAATTCGGAAATGATTCGGTACAACAAGGAAGAAGAAAAAAAAAAACCCAAAAACCCGTAAAAAAAAAGAAAAATTTTAAAAAAAATTTCGCGTTTTTATCGCGAATAATTCATCAACTCGCGTTTTATACGCGTTTTATTCGCGAATAAAACGTATTATAAGTTTTTATGTGTTTTATTCGGAGTTCAGTTCGGTAATGTTGAAAAAACGAATTATACGCGAATTTTACGCGAATTTTGTCACTATGAATGGACCAATCCAGATATATTTGGCGAGATTAAAAGTATGTGATTCCGAGTGTAATAGGAATATAATTTAAAAAAAAAATCTTACATTGTAATGATATCAAATTTTGAAGTTATTAGAAAGAAAACAAATTTTGCCAACGATCCACATATAATTAGTGAATAATACGTCAAATTCATAAACATTGTGAACAACTCGTGAAAAATTCAAGAATAATTCAGTTTATTTGTTGGAAAAGATGTGGAAAACAAATAATTCAAAAATTACATGTGAATTTTACTACTATGTTTTGGTAATTTTGGGTAAATATTTTAGCAGAGCGGTTTTGGATTCATGCAGTGCATGGACTATAGATCAAAGCAGAAGGTTGGTACGCTGCATGAAGTAAGAACTGCTCTGTTAAATTCTTTTTTCAAAAGTTTTGACGGTGGTATACGGCAACTGAAACAATTAAGCCACATAAGGACTCTCGTTATTTCTTAATAATATTATTTTCTGAACATTAGATAGTGTGTTTGAGTAGGAAAAGAACCCAGCTAGGTGTTCACCTAATTATATTGTGTTGTGTACCGATTGATTATATATACAAGCTTTCACATCTGGTAGGTTTGTTTGGTTTTTCTGCGGCCGATAGAATTGAGGTAAAATTTCTGAGAATTGTTATGCAAATATATATAGAGTCGTAATCACTTGGATTGTTAATTAGAATTAATGAGTAATCTTACTTAAACTAAGAAAAAAAAAGATAAATACTGAGTTGAGAACTTGTCTATCATCTCATGTAATTAAAAAACAACATTGTGACAGAATGAAATATTAGTTCGTTAAACCTTTTCTCTCTAAACCAACAAATTAATGTAAGGCGCGCTGCCATTGTAGCTATCTTCACTACATGGTACGCGTTGGTTTTGGTATTTTTTTACTAGTATCAAAAGCTTGCAAAAATACACCGATGTGGATAAATTTTGAACGTTGATTTTTCAACTTATTGATTCATATAAAATTAAAATTGAAAAGTGATACTTTTTTATTTGAATATAGAGAAAACAATATATATTACAAATAACGGTTTTATTTTGACATGTATTATTAAAAGATTAAAAAATAGAAGCATAATGAAAACATAAAAAATAGAGGTAATTAAACCATCCTCAAGAATCTTTTGTGGGAGTCGTGAGAGAGGCTTGAGGATGGTTTAATAACCTCGAAATTCAGAATTCCAAAAAAAAATTCATAATTCCAAAATTGCAAAACAAAAAAATAGAACCACAAAAAAAAAAAAGGGTTGGTGCGCATCCTGGAGAAGGGCACCATTTGGTGCGTTAACTGGGTTAGATCACCAAGTGGTACCCTTCCCCAGGGTGCGCACCAGCTTATTTTGGTGCGCGGACTGGAGAAGCGTGGGTGGTAACTCTGAAAATAAGTTGATTATGGTGGTATTTGTTTAATTAGGAATTAATCAAGTGGTAACAAAAAAAATTCGGCATTTTAGCCATCTTCACTACATGGTGCGCGTTGGTTGTAATACTTTTTTCTAGAACTTTATTCTTCATATTTTTTTTTATCATGCCAAAAGAAACTACCGATTTTTTCTATTTTGCAGCATTTAAAAATAAATTAAAAAGTAGCACAGCTTTTGAGAAAACTCGGATTCTAGCCCGAACGCTAACTTGGTTTGCACTTCACTCATAGGTGAAAGATGAAACATTAATATTTTCAATAAAAAATATCAATATTCTGTGTTTCATCCTAAGTGTAGACTTTACTCAAACATTCACTTATTTAACTTTCAATATAGAAAAATAATTATAGATATATTGTAAGAACTAGCGTTTGGTCTAGTAGCGAAGGCACATGACCACTTATGTGGGAGGTTATGAGTTCGTAACTCAAATGAGAGAAATTATTTATTGTAATAACATAAATATTCAATAGTTAGATGGCTTGACCTCCAACCTTTACTTAAAAAAAAAATCTTTACAGATATATTGTTGAATTTACTGTGGCAAGAATATGGCACTAACAAAAAAGGGTATGCACTACTTAATTGGCCTACAATCTGTATGGCCAAACAACAAGGGGGATGAGAATTCTCAATATAGACCATATGAACATTGCATTACTCACCAAATGGTTGTGGAAACTTAAAACCCCAACTGTCATGGACTTTGGAAATCTTCACTTATCCTAAATTACTCCTCTCTCAATATTCCCCAATCTCATTTCTGGGAAAGTCTTATGTCTCTCAAGCAACTTCTTGACTGTAGCATCACTATCACTCCTGGAGCTCATACTGAAGTGAAATTCTGGACTGATGTTTGGTTTGTATCTTGCCCTTTATTTGTGTACTACCATTATCTCTATCAATTGTGTTCCAATTCTAATATTGGGTTTTAGGAAGTATTACTCACTCAAGGGCACAATATCACATTTAGGAGGACTATGCTAAAGACCGGGGAGAATTACAATCCATCATTTCCAACTTCTCCCCATCCCAACCAACAGACTCCTTACATTGGATCAGGGAGCCTAATGAAAACTTCACTATTAAATCATTATATAATTTCATAACATTTAGAGGAGTCCAACCAGAACATTGTATGATTTGGTGGGATACTAAACTAACCCTCAAAATTAAGGTCTTTATGTGGCTTCTAACTCAGGACAGAATACTCACCAAAGATAATCTACTTGACAAAGGATGGTCAGGTTTTACCCAATGTCATTTATGTGACCAATATGAGATAGTTGACCACCTTTTCATACAATGTCTTTTTGTTAGATAGATTTCGTTTTGGCTAGGTAAATGTCAGGAATTGGTTTAGTTTCTGGTCTTCTATTGCAGATATTATGTCTTATGCATATTCCTTGACAAAATTCAAACAACATTTTTTTCTAGTAACCTTTGGAGCTTTGGCTTGCATTTGGAAACAAAGAAATCTGATATGCTTTGAAAATAAACCATGTTCCTCTGGTAAAACTATAATTCTCTCCTTAATGACTACTATGGTTTATTGGACAGGGTTAGGTGAAGACAATGAAGACCTTAGTCAGTGGATGCATGCAGACACCAACCTCATTCCCATGCAGACTCTCCCACCATATACTATTGCTCAGCTACCTTCCCCCTCTGCTAATGACTCCAACTCCACCTCTTGAAGCATTACCAAACCATACTTCACTTGATGCTATGATGCTGCTTTTATTTTACTCTACTAAGCTTTGTCGCAAAAACATTATGTGTGCTATGTTCTTTGCTGTTTTTATATGTTGGAAGGGGGTCTGTGCACCCCCAAAATTGTGGTTGTTTAAGCTTACTATTTTGCTACCAGGGGTCTGTGTATCCCAAAACTGTGGTTGTTTAATCTTACTCTTATTTTGGTCTTTTGTAACTTTAACCAGTTTCGAAATGAAACGGGCCTTGCAGTCGTTTCCATGAGATATCTCGGGGGATGCTGACTCGAAAGAAGCGCTATAATGTAAAATTTTAACTATAATGTTTTAAATAGCTTTTATAGCGTCATAGCGGGAAGGCTGAAAAAAACTATAGCGAATAGCGTAGTTATAGCGGAAGCTATGCTACATAGCAATTTTTTTTACAAAAATTATATTATATATTTGTACTAAATATCAACATTATCTAAAGTTTTATAGAACAATAAATAACACCAAATTAATTAAAAAATTATAATATTCATATTGAACCAGTACAAAGTCCAAATTGCGGTTCAAAATATCCATAGTAATATTATAAACTATCGATATTTTTCAAAATATCTTAAGCATCATGATTCATGACATAATCTATTTTTTTTTCTATTCAAATTTCAAAATAACATAGACATCATTGATTTCGGTTTGGGCTGTTATTTAACTTTTTTGGGTCTTTATTTAAAGCCCATATAAATTGCCTAAAAAAGCCCATTATGCATAGTGCGTGCTATTTGCGCTACACGCTATGCGCTATAGCGGACCGCTATTACCGCTATAGCGGGCGTAGCTCAATTAGCGCATTTTGATGCCATAGTTTAGCGTTTAGGGTCCAAAAACACTATAGCGCGCTATTTAGAACACTGATTTTAACAAAAGAATGCTATCAATATATATATATATCGTCTGTATCAAAGAAATTACATGGAAATTCACACAGGTGACACTCATAAAAATTTAATCATCTATAATCTAGGAAAATACAAATAAATCATCAAAAACAGACAGACTAAATGTATGTTTAACCAATCCTGGCAATGGATGCTGCAAGAAGCACAAAGAAGAAAATGAAATTGGGTGTCTGAGAAGTTGTCCCAGAATCTACTATAGTATTTGGCACATCCTTTGATCCAGTGTTATCTGCATGCAGTAAATTAGTAAATTAAATCATGATGTTATTTGCTCCGAGATAATTAAGATAAATTACCAAAGAAAACAACTATATATTTTTGAGTTTTGACCTTATCAAAATTAAATTGAAAGATTTTTTATGGCTACCTGTTTGAGGATTTTGTGTTGATGGTGTCGATGGTGTCGATGACGGTGTCGTTGCGGCCGGTGAGCCCCCATTAGCTGCCATGGAAGTTCAATGCGGTGAATCAATAATGAACAATCTTGAAATTAATTCATTCAATTGCTAACCTAGAATTAATGTACAGTACATAAACCATGGACATAATTGCTAAGCCTAAAAGCAATTACTAAAACAGCAAAACAATACCAAAACAAAATTGCTCAATGATTGCTCTCTTTTCTTATTTTCATTTCAGTTTTGCTTACTGAGGATTCTGATCAGAAGCAGAGCAAGAACAATGATTAGCTCCTATATTAAATGGAAATAATTAACTAACCATAATTCTCTCTCAAAACAATACCAAACTTTAACATGTAATTAATTGCTGATAATAATAAAAGAGTGAGGTTATAGTAATAAGTATATTACGGATCGACTCATACTATGAATTCATATCTCTATTTTTAAAGTTCAAACAGTCGACCCGAACAATAAAATACGATCTCTATGTGAAAATGTATTTGGAAAACAAATATTATATTTTTCTAGAATTTCTAACTATTTTTTTAGATAGATAGAAAATAATAATAATTGATCTAAAATTTCTACTTACTATTGCATTTACTAGCAGATGGTGTCTGAACTTTACAAGCACCAGGCAGCGCCAGTGCCCTCGTTTGGTTAATTGTGATGCCGAGAGAACCAGACGATCCACCATTTAAAACTGAGCATAGGCATTGCGGCTCAGACTGTACAACCGATGCCAGTTGGGAGCAGCACGAGCCAGACGGGGTCGTGTCGTTGCCACCGATGTAGTTCAAGCAAGGGGAGAGGCCAAGCAAGGCAGAGGTGCAACTGCTACTTCATTGCGCATTTGTGCTGATTGCAAATAATGTGGTGATGAAGATAGTTGCTAGGAATGCAAGGGAAAGGTTTGGAGACATTTTTGTTTTTGTTTTTGTTTTTCTTTTAAACAAAATCTGTTGTTTGGTTGGTTGTTTTTGGGGGACTTGTTGGTTTCTTATGGAAAAACAGAGGAGCAATAGGGGATATATAAGGAAATTATATTAATTAATTAATGATGTGACTGTTGGTAGAGTGTGGCTTTCTGGGTGAACAGCTCCTCCTACTTTGTAACGAATTATTTGGCAGTGATTAAAATTACACTATTTAATGCTCTAAATCTGAGGTTTGATGTTTGACTTTGATCTCCTATGGCAAACCCTCATTTTGTAAGAATTTGCATCCTCTGAGATATCTCATATTTTGCGTGACATTTTGGAAAATCTCAACCGTTCAAATACGTTATGTATGAATCTTAACGCTTAAATAATACTGACCCTGCGCCATTTCCGAATAGGCACCGGACAAATTGGTCACGCAAAATATGAGATATCTTAGAGGATGCGCACTCATTTTGTAATGTGTGTGGTTCATTGTTTGCTGACTTTGAAGTTTGGACCAGTGTTGTAAAAAACATCCGTTTAGGCCGATTAATCGGCCGATTAGTCGTTGGCGGTGACCAAACCGTTAAGGAATTTTCCTATTAATCAGCCGTTTTTTTTTTATATTGGCCGATTATTCCCGATTATTCCCGATTAATCGCTTAGCGGTACCCTATCCGTCCGACGAGCTCATACCGTTATTTACAACACTGATTTGGACCAATCCAAGAAGTGAGTATCCTCTCATGTACCATATCCACATGAGATAATTCCAGGCAAACGATTTTAAGTCGGGTCTGTTTTTAGATATATAGAGAATATTTTAAATTCATGTCAAATTAAATTAAACAATATGAATCTCATTCTACCAGGTTAAGTAGAATGATCTGTGTAATCTGGCACAAATGTTCAGAACATCAAAAACTCTTTGTGTAATCTAGCACGAATAACCCGGTATAATGTGAGATTACTGCCAGATTAAATATATTTATTACATCATAAAAAAGAAATATTGCTCCTACAGTGTGATATGAATAAAAAATAATTATTTTTCATAATGCAATAAATATATTAAAATTTTGAAGTTTGTTCGAAAAGATATTGCTAACAAATTAATAATTCAAAAATTACTTGTGAATTATTATGTTTTGGAAAGTTTTGATGGGTTTACTTTTCTTCTTCCATTTTTAGTTGTCATCTTTTATGACAAAATATGAGATGAGATCATGAGATCATGGGGAATATACCAATGAGTAGCAGCAAATGGCACACTTACTATAGCCACATAAGAACTCATAGTTATTTCTTACTTAATATTATTTTCTAAACATTAGATAGTGTGTTGAGTAGGAGAATAAATAAAGAATCCAGGTGTTCACCTAATTATAATGTGTACCGATTTTAACATCTGGTAGGTTTGTTTGGTTTTGGTGGCCGATAGAATTGAAATTTTTGAGTTCGTTCTAGTAAAGGCGTAATCATTTGGTTGTTAATTAGATATATATTAGTCTTAATAAACTCAGAATTGTGAAAGACAATGATATTTTTGTAACAAAATTAAACATTGATATTCTGCGTTTCACCCTCAAACTTCCATTGTTGGAAAGTTCTTGATAAAAAAACAAAATTATTTTAGCTAATTTCTCATTTAACTTTAAAAAATAAAAAAAAAAAATTACGGACATATTGTTGGAGTTACTAATTCATTATGTATTAATTTTCATACAATTTTAGTGTCATTTGATATTTCATCAAGTATAGTTAAATATGGATCGTTGTAAGTTTTAGGTTGTTTTTCATATGTATCACATAAATATGATGGAAATTGCTAATATGTTACGCGTAGCATAGAGGGCCTCCGTGCTACGGCTCAATATTTGAGTTTTCAAAATTCTAATGGTCAATCCGAACCGTTCAACATGATCTCCATATGCATATGTACTTGCAAATCAAATTTCACATTTTTTAAAAAAATTTTACTATTTTTTTAGATAGGTAGAAAATCACTTGATCTGAAAATTATGTACCATTCAAATCAAGTGTTTTTCTACCTCTCTAAAAAGAAAAGTAAAAAAATTCTAAAAAATGTAAAATTTGGTTTGCAAGTACATATTCATATAGATATCATGTTGAACGGTTCGGATCGACCGTTAGGATTTTGAAAAGTCAAATATTAAGTCATAGCACGGAGACCCTCTATGCTACGCGTAGCACCGTAGCCAACTCCTAAATATGATATAATATTACATTTAATGTCGAATTTTATAATTCCAAATTAACTTTTATCATTATCAAAATTACGAAGTTAATATTTTATCATAAATCCCCCCCCCCCCCCCCCCCCACTTTAATGAAAATTGGAACGAATCCGATGGAAGTGTTCGTTCATCACGAAATAAACAAATATAATAAATAAATTGAAGCCTCTGCTGTGCTGAATGCTGATATATCTGCAATCTAACCAAATTGAACTTTGACCAGACAGGGTCAAATTTTTTGAGTTGCTAGTTTGCCTTATAAAAATTATGAACTTAACCAAATTGAATCTGATTTATTTTATATTATTTTATCATTATTTTTTTTTTTTTTGGGGGGGGGGGGGGCGCAAAAATTCATTTAACAAAAAAAAAATTCTATACCTATACCGGCATTTATTAATACCCTAAAAAAAACAAATTATCGAATCTGCCCTCACTCCAAAGTTATTTTTAAATCTGTCCTAACCGCCCAACCACTGGGCGGTCCAGTTTCCATAGCTGACCGCCCAGCAGCTGGGCGGTCCGCTAGTGAATTTTTTTTTTTTTTTTAAGAGACAATATGAATATCAAGATGATGAATTCTTAACGCTAAAAATTCGGATTTTTTTTTTAAATATGAGTTAGATTACTTCTTTTAAGCATATTTATACTAAAATACGCTAAATTACTTGAAATTATGTTAAATTACGTTGGATTACACTAAATTACTTTAAATTACGCTAAATTACGCTAAATTACATTAAATTACGCTAAATATGATAAATTATGCTAAATTACATATGAATAGGGACGATATATTCACTGAAAAGGCGAAAAACGACGACGAAACTTCAAACGGTCATAAAACGGCACTCGAGTATCCGATTTTAGCAAATGACCACTTTTTGGAAAGCTTGCGAAAATGCGCATGCGTCCGTGCCCGCGATGCCGGATTTCAAAATTCAGAATCGCCAAAAAACAAAGGGAAGAGCCTCAAAACTTGAGTTGAAGTTTCCAATTAAGATTTTCATTTCTATTATTCAATCCAAGTAACTCAGTAAATTAGTTACATAATGAACTTGTCGAATACCAATTTTTACTATTTTTGGAATTTTTTTACTTATTTTTATAATTAATGAAAGATGGCACAGAATCGGTCTACTTTAGCTTAATTTTGCGTAGTTTATCATAATTTACCGTATTTCAGCATAATTAGCGAAGTTATTGTTATTTAGCGTAATTAAAGTAATATAGTGTAACTCAACGTAATTAACATAATTCCAAGTAATTTAGCATATTTTAGTATAAATATGCTTAAAAGAAGTAATCTAACTAATATTTAAAAAAAAATCCGAATTTTTAGCGTTAAGAATTCATCATCTTGATATTCATATTGTCTCTTAAACAAAAAAACAAAAATTCACTAGCGGACCGCCCAGCTGCTGGACGGTCAACTATGGAAACTGGACCGCCCAGTGGCTGAGCGGTTAGGGCAGATTTAAAAATAATTTTGGAGTGAGGGCAGATTTGATAATTTGTCTTTTTTTAGGGTATTAATAAAAATGCCGGATACCTATATATATCGTCTGTATCAAATTACATGTAAATTCACTCAGTTGACAAAAAAAAGGGGGGAAATGTAAATCCTCAAGCTCTACCAAACATAATTCAATAAATCTCAGAAAATACATAAATGCACAGCAGACATCACCTTCCCGCTAGAAATATACATTAAAATTTAAAATACAAAAAGAGAGCCAAACAAAATCAATACATAAGCAGGCATCAAATAAATCTGAGAGCTCCTGACAGCCGAGCTGGGAAAAACTAGAGGTTTCGCCCCTTGACCGAAGCCTTGACCGGCCGTATCTGACGGTGCTGGAGATGTCGACTCGGGCACTGCCGAAAAAGATGGAGTCAGACCTAGAGGAGTACTATCTGACTCCGGTGGCGCTGCCGCTAAAGAAAAATTTGCAAATTTAAATTAGATTTTTATAAGCCTCAGCAATGAAATATAATTGTTGTAATTAAATGGTTAAATTGAATAAATTAATCATAGATGTAAATGAAGAACTTACCGAGTGGGGGCAGACCAGGAGCAAATGCTACCGGACCTGTCAAAAATATCAAATCAGGACAACAAAGTTAGGAATTTTTTTTGTTTTTTTATTTAATTTGGGGAACTTTTTATATCTTAATTAGCTGGGTTAAATTAAGTAAAATTGACTTGTACCTGGACCTGGTAGGGGAGTGGCAGTATCTGAAAATAACAAAGCAAAATTCTCAATTATGTTAGTTCTTCTTTTTTAATCATTTTTAAAAATATAATTCTAGCAAATCCAATGGGAATTTTTAGATGTGATTTGTTTGATCATTCACTTAAATTAACCAATTCACATTTACACATCACATGTGTCAACTACATGTACATGCAGTTTGAAATAACAAAGGAAGTTAATGTAGTTTGAAATTCTTCTTAAAAATGCTAGAAAAAGGATATCTTGAAGATTAATTTAGAGTATGTTCTTCATATATTTTCTCTGTTTACCTTAGCAAGGTGCCCAAACTATCTCTAGGATTAATTATGTTTGCATGCATTTATAGGCAAAACAAAAAAAAAAAAACAAAACATACCTCTGCATTTCAATGGCACTGAACTAGAATTAGTCGATTTGCATGCCTTTGGCAGTGAGATAGCAAGTGTGCGGTTTATCGGAAGGCTGCTGCCGAGCGGGACATTACCAGTAAGGATCAGGCATGCACAATCAGTGCCAGTAATGATGAGTGCACTGAGAGCCTGACAACAACCTGTCGTAGGGGACCCACCGCCATTCGTGCTTCCGGTAATATAGTTGAAGCACGGTGTGAAGCTACTTATCAGGCTAGAAGTACACGATTGCGCCACCTGGCCGTAAATTGGCTGTACAGAAAGTATTAAGACAATTGCCAGTAGAGATTTTGCTGTAAACCTAAAATGCCTGAGCATCTGTTTCTCCATTGTTGGTTTTTTGGGTCTTTGAGTACCGTTTGTGATTTTGAGCTAGAATTTTTGCAAGTACAAATGAGATTAGAGAATATTTATTGTGCCTAGTAGATGAAATGTTGGCCAACCTCAGCTACTAATTTGCGTTTCCATGATCTCGTTTAGTCAAAAGATGATTTGTTATGACGAGGTTTGGTCAAACATTGAAGTATGTCTTTTCAGTTCAAGTTGTATAGGGTTCAAATAATTTGCTCACTGATATAGTGATCTAATGATGTGTATGGTTTTTTTTTTTTTTTGTTCCAGTTTATTATTACTTCATTTGTTAATGTAATTTTGCTGTACAACAAATTCGGTTAATTTTGTTTATTTCCTGATAGAAGCAACAATTTGTCATCATTGTTGGCTTACCTACTAAGCAAATAATAATTTAGGTAAGGTTGGTATTCTGAACTTGCTCTGTATTTTTTAAGAGATCCATCCCTTAATTGATTATTTGACAACTTTGATAATATTTTTTTAAAGAATTAAATTGAAAATTAAAAAGTAAATTTTTAGATATGTTGTAAGACAAATAGATAGCCTAAGTGCCTAACAATCAATTTTATTAATATTATTTTTCAATGCATCAAGACTGTTAATTTGGATTGTTAAAGATTAAAGTCATTTGATGTACAATAATAAATAAATAAATAAAATCTCATCATATTTTATGAACATAATACGTGGTTTAACAAATAAGTCAATTACATTAACTTTCAAATTTAAGCTTTATTTTTAAAAAATTATTAAGTGATTTCCCTCTATTTTCCATTATCTATTTTGCCTAGCAGGCAAGTCCATTCTTATCTGTTATCATGTTTAGAAAATAGCAACAGACATTATTATTATTATTGTTGTTGTTGTTGTTGTTCTTCTTCTTATTATGATGATGATGATGATGATGGGACCATACATGTTTCTAAAAATATCAATATTGTCATAAATATATAGGGGGGCCGCAATACTTAATATTTGTTTACATATGACGCTGGATATATTTATACTTATGCACTGAAGTATTTATATGTATATACATTGTACAAAGTTTAATCTTCAGGCTTTTGATCATATCAAGTTACACATCAAAGTATTAATATCTTATTTTGCAAGTATTGATACATATGCGTTGAAGTATTTTTTTATATGAGGTCAACTATTTTTGTTACAAAAAGTTGATGCGGGGATACGAGATTCCTACTACTTCATTAGAGGAAGGCTGGCGCGGGGACCATTAGAGGACTGAAAAAAGAGATCATCATATCAAGTTACGCATACAAGTATTAATATCTTACTTTGAAAATATTAATCTGTTATTTCCTAAGTATTTATACCTATAAATGTTGACGCGGGGACAAGTGCAGGAACTCGGAAAGGGGACCATATAATTAGTGGGGACCATAGTACGACCTTCCTCTACTGTAGCTACGGGGATAGAGGGGGGACTGAAGTGCGGAGATGAATATAATTATTCTAATATAATATAATATGCTTATTTTTATGTATAAGTGTACTTTTATAAAAAAAATATTATAAAATAAAAAAATACTGGTAAGTAAATAAATAAAATAATTACATTTTTTTTTACTCGAGATAGTATAAAAATAAATATTAAAAAAGCCCAATAATAGAGTTTGTGCAGAGTTCAAACTCAATTTCACTTCGAATTAACTCGATTAATTTTCTGTTCTAACTCAGATATGCTTGGCATATAATCAAATTAAGTTCTACAATAAAATCAACTCTACATTTTTCGAACGAAGGAAAATTTTAAGATTTGTGTTCCACGTCAGCGGTCAGAGCTTCATTTGCTGGGTAATCATTGAGAATTCACATCACCCCCGGTACCGTAATAGGGAATTTTTTACAATTACTTGATCTGGACCGTTGTTTTTAACTTGGTACGAATCTCCAAGCCCAATAATACTGTCCCTCCGTCAGCCCGAACCCTAAAGCGGCTGGGAGTTAATCTCAAACCGTAAAGTGAAGGGAATCTTTTACGGTACCGGAGAGGATATTTACCCTAATCATTGAGCGGATGGACAGAGAAGAGGGTTGGCCAACTACAATTACTAAACCGTTATCATTTCTCAATATTAAATTTGAAAATTTGTTAATTTTTATCTAACTAGTTTTCTTTACCCACATGGCCACATGGCACTTAATCAAAGGAGTCGAAATTCATAACAAGTACTGAAGTCCCAAATTGATTTCCTAAAGCAAATGGGTTTGATTGCTCTCCGTTTTGTTCAAAATGGAGGGTACCCATTGAAGATTTGGGGTGGCAGAATTAGCAGAGAAGAATTTATCAAAGAACACTAGAATGCTAGATTTTTGCATATACAGCTTATAATTGACTCCCAAATTATTTGTTAGTTTTAATTGTTTTTATCTTCGAGTTTTATATTAATTAGTATTTGACTTTCATGCAAATTTATAAATGCAAGACCCCAAATTTCTAATCCAAATTTCTATTTTGTGCATTTTATCTCACTTCTATCTGCAAGGGTATATTTAATTCAACATTATACATAGTCTATGTCAATCTAATGGAGATAGTTATGTTAATGGTTTTAGTGCTTTAATTCCGTAATAAATGGACACCTCCATTACTATTAAATGCAGAGAAGACCCATAAAAAACTGAATTTTCTCGGAACCGTTAGTGAGTAGGCATAGCAGGTAACCTATTCTTTTGACACCAGCAATGAGACAATGGCCCCTTTATAAACCCCTCTTGAACCCTCTTTTCCAACACCAAACAAATTCACCAAACACCATTTTCCAGAGCCAAAATCCAAACTCTAATCCAAATCTACAAAAAAAAAAAACAAAGAAAAATTAATGGCCCAGAGAATGTTGGCAATGGGTTTCCTAAGCTTGGCAATATTAGCCATGATGTTGCGGAATTCATCGGCACAGTCTGGATGCACGACAGAACTTATAAGCATGGCGTCATGCCTCGGTTATCTATCCGGTAACTCCTCGACCCCCTCCTCCTCGTGCTGCTCGGCATTGGCCAGTGTCGTGAAAAACAACCCCAAATGCCTCTGTTCTGTCCTTGCCGGCGGTGCCTCCTCTTTTGGTTATACAATTAACAACACCAAGGCCCTTCAGATGCCCGGGGCGTGCAATGTCAAGACCCCACCCGTCAGCGATTGCAACAGTAAGAATTTTGCTGTAAATTTTATGACATTTGCTGTAAATTTTATAACTTAAAATTATTACATATTATCAACAACAAAATGTCTATTGATTAATTAAGGGAATAACTCAAACTGTTTGTTTTGATCAAATGATTCATAATTTCAGATTAATATAATGATTTTATGAGTAAATACAACAAACATTTCAACTTGGAATTACATATTTTTTATGATGTTGGATTTGTCAGAGGTAAGTGGGGCACCAGCAGCAGCTCCAACCACAACCCCAACTGCTGCAACCACACCAGCTGCTCCTGCACCCAAGGCGCCAGAGACACCGGCAACCCCTGAGACACCAGCTACACCTTCAACCCCATCAACTCCATCCGTGCCGAGTGTCACTCCTGCAGGTGGGTCATTTAACTCAATTTGTATATTATTGATAACAGTTTATTAAAGGGTATTTTGGTCTAGATTATGTATAATTAATCCGTAATAGTTCATTTCGCCAACACAAGTCCGTATGATTCATCAAAAATAAAGATAACAGTTTATTAAAGGGTATTTTGGTCTTGATTATGTATAATTAATCCGTAATAGTTCATATCGCCAATACAAGTCCGTATGATTGACCTCAATGCGAGTAGAAAAATGTAAATATATCTAACTTAATAAATGAGTAATGATTATTTGTATTTCTGTGATTTTGCAAAATAAATGTTTAATGTACCTCTTTTTCACCCTTTGGAAAATAAAGGGCTTTGTTTACTGAGAGTCTGAGAGGGATAACTCTGTCAAGATCTCTTAGTTTTTTTTTTTTTATTAGCATAAAGATTAGTAAGCACAAAATTCACACATTCGGTTATACTCTTGTTAGAAAAAAATATATAAATTAAGCTTCCTTTGTATTTTCATTTATGAAATCACACAAAAATAAATATAAATGAATGAACTTGCTTGCTTTTTGCTGCAGGATCTGGATCCAAAGCAACTCCAATATCTACTGGAACTACTACTGAGTCTTCGGGCGATGTCAAGTCGGGAACAGCTTCCTTCCTCTTTGTTGCAGCATTGGCATCCTTTACTGTCTTTTTAGTGTAAATTAAGCATGCATAGTTTGCATTTTCTTGTACCCATTTCTTTGAATTATTCATCCATTGTATGAGTGTGCTGTTGTATTCAATTTATTTTCAACTAAAGAAGTTCTTGTTCTTCTCATTGTTGTTACATTGTGCAAACATTAAATCCAAATTATATCTCTTCAATCCTCAACCATTTGATAACAATCCTGTGGTTAAGGTTTCTTTCTATGACGTCGTATACTGGCGTGACTGTCTCCCTTTATTCACTAATGATGATTTCAGAAGAATTTTTTTACTGAAGAACTATAAAAATTAAACTTATTTCTAGAAAAGTAAAAAGTAAAATTCGGGATTCAAATTCCGGCCCCCTGTATATATTTTCTGACATATGCAAACTTTTAGGAAAATATCCTGAAGATCAAGGCATTAAAACTTTAAGCTTGAAAATAGAAATTGAATTCAAATGTTCATTCTTGTATTTTGTATGTTCTTGATACATGTACATCAGATATTTATAGAGAATGGTAATACTCCTTAATTCCAATTCTAACCTTAAGTTACAGTTTTATTATGAAATTCCCGGTTTGAGATGTGACAGTTTTATCATAGTTACTATCTAACAGAATCATCTAACAGAAATTACAACAACTTCAGTAATCAGTAGTTGGTTGGAGAAGCTGAATCTGGATGTCCAGTATAATCAGGAATGGACGTATCCATTGTAATCCTATGTGTATTTTGGGTATAGGATTTGATGGTCTATTTCGTACACTTTTTGCTTTAAATTTATAGAACCCTAAATACGCAAAGTTAGATTAAATTACAAGCGTACAATCTATCCTTGTAGTAATTATAGGTGTCGATCCAAAGACTAAGGCAATTATAATTTCTACTAAATTAATTAATTCTAAACTAGTGCAAATAAAGTAAAAAAGGAGGGTTTGTTGTAAAATTGGTTTGGTTGGGTTCAATACCCGAATAAGAGTTTAACTAAACAAAGCAATTTAAACAAACAATTAAAAGGAGTTTTGTGATTCAAATGGATAAGAGTCTAGGGGCTATCGGCATACAATCACTTGGTCAAATCCACACTTAATTGGTTTCTAAATTCATGTTTGCAATTATGGGGTTTCTAAGCCGTAAATATAAAAAAGGATCACTTTCATGAATTAATGACGTGCCTAGATAATTCGAATTTCATGATTAAGTCCTTCACCCAAGCTATCTAGACCATAAGCACAGGTTAGCCTAGTTTATTCCTAAATACCAATACTTCACGATTAAGTTCTTCATACCAATATTCAGTTCAATTCTAAGAGTCCCAATTAAATATGAGGCTTCACGATTAAGTCATTCACCTCAATTCAATCTTTGTTTCTTGTAGTTTCAGACTAAGAAATAGATTTGGTCATTTCTAATCTCAATCCTAGAATTATTCATGTATATAATTTGGTGCCATCAATTCTTTGATCCTAGCACCTTAAGTTGGTTAAACCTAAGCGGGACACTAATTAACAAGCACACAAATTACACAATCATATGAATTATAAATCAACAAGAATAAACATGCAAGCAAACAATCATCATAAAGAAAATTATCCATGTAAGGTAGATTTAACACAAGCTCATGTCTAAAGCCTAAGCCCATAGAGAGGAAATCTAGTCTCTCATGGGTGTGCTAACATCCAAGAGAAATACAAGAGAAAACATGATGAAAACTAAGAAAAACAAAAGAGAGAATACAATACACCAATCTCCTCGCTCGCTGCTCCTTGTTTTCACTTTTGCTCGCTCGAGGAATCCTTCGCTCCAATAGCTTTTGATCACGCGGAGAAGAGAGAAAAGATGTAGAGAGATGTGTAGATTAAAACTAGGTTAAAAGATGATTAAAGAATAAGAGATCCCTCCTTTTGCTGCCTCCCTGCCAATATATAGCAATTTTTGTGACTTTGGGAGCAAGCAAACAAAATCTGAAAGTGAATCGGGCGAAGATGGCAATAAATCTGTCCAAATGTAGGCTGAGCGGCCATTGGTTTGGCTACACAAAATTCTACATTTCGAAATTGGATATGTTTCCTTCATGAAAGTTGTAGATATTTTTGTTCTGGTTCCGTCAAGCTTTGATTCACCGAAATCGAAGTTTGTATGACCAGAATATGGCCAAAATACGAACTGTGTGTCGGCAGCTGTAATTCTGTGTGGCCAGTTGTGCGGCCTACACAAAATGGCTGGAATCGCTAAGGAAAAAGGATTTGTGCGACCCGCATAGAATTTCTGGCTGCTCTCGAACATTTTTATGCGGCCCGTATGAAATGCTTGTACAGGCCACAGAACTCTCTGGAATTTTCTGTGAACCGAACTTCAAACGGGCATATATCATGATCCGTAACTCCGTTTTCAGTGTTCTACCACTTTTTAGAAAGCTTGCGAGAAAATCTACAATTTGCTCTATTTCCTGTAATTTAAATAGACTTTGGCAGTAACTTGGTTCATTTTAACACAAAATTATACTAAAATACAAGAAAATTGGTTTAGTTTTTAGGTTAAACCTTAATCAAAAGTATATATAATTTAGGCTTATCATCGCGCTATCTCCTGGTTCGTATCCGACTTGGGCCGTATCAGTCAGTGCGGGCCGTAACAGAGCCTTAGTTGATGGTGTCGCTTATCCGATTGACCTGATTTTGTTCCATTTGATGTGAAATAGTCCCAAAACATATTTCATGTAATAAAATATAAAGAAGAGTGCCAGTAGTCTTTTTCTCTAATTAAAGTGTGAGATAATATACAAAATCTAAGTTAAAATCCTACGTAATTCATCATTATTTTGATTTTGATTAGTAACTCGCTCAAATCGGCTCATTTACAGCCCTAGTCCAAATAGTAATGGCTAATATGTCGGATCAACTTTTTGGATTGGGTCCAGTCCACTCCGCTATCACTGCAACCCGATCCGAATCAGAACAAACTGAATAGTGAATATCGAGCTCTTTCTGGAATCGCGAATCCGCCTCCAGAGAGAACTCGAGTCCGGAGTCCGCATCCTCTGAGGTAACAGAATATTTGAGTTCAGATCCGGACTATTCAATCAGAATTCGGGCCAATCCTGCCCGCGGTGGAATGCACGGAGCCCCTTCAATATTCGTGCGGATTCTGATCGGACGGTTCGGATATAAAGAGAAATATTCTGTTACCACAGGTGATATGAATTCCAGAGAGAACTCTAGGGTTTAAGTCCCGTCTCGTTAACTTGTGCCCTCGTTCGTTCGTTGTTCTACTTCTCCTTTTTCTCGCTCAAACCCTCGAATCCGCCTCCAGCGATCCTTATTTCGTCTCTTCAAACGATCTAAAAATGGCGGTATGCTCGAGTGCTTTAACCTACTTTGAGCTTCACTTTTACGCAAATCAAATGTACTTTCTGATAAACTCGGGGCGATCCATTTGTAGGTTGAAAGGCTGCTTAAAGATGACGCCACTGAAGAGAAAGGAGAGCGCGCAAGGATGGTATCGTTATTTTATTTTACTTTTATGAGCATTTTTATCTGTTTTTTCTTTTTCTTGTTTCATTATTGTCAGTGGGAGCTAAATGTAGTGATTGAGTATAAACTGTTTATTATCCAATTTGATTGAGTATAAACTGTCTAATCTTGTTTATTATCCAGTGAAAATCCACATCTTAGTATTATTTGGTCTTTCTTCTTTTCATTTGGCTGTTTCTCTATATAAGATCTAAGGTCTAAATGAAAAAAAAAATCTTAGTTTAACTTTGAAGTACTAAGAATTTGTGAAGACATTATTGTCCTTATCCTTGACTAGTTTAAAAAACAGCAATTAAATTTAATTGTACCCGCATTAAAACCTGAAATTTTCATTTGTAGGTCCTAAAAACTGAAATATACAATGTTGTGTGCAATAAAATCCTCTATACCCCTGCAGATCTCATCCACCTTATTTTAGTCCGTGGATGAGATTGCTGGAAAATGAAATGTTTGAGGATTTTTTATAAGGCAATTCTGAGGGAGGGGTGTTGTTGATATTTCTCATGATCTTTTGGGCTATTTCATACTTCCCATTTGCAGGGATATGTAGTTCTTTTGGTGTTTTGTATGGGAAGATGTCAATGTCAAATATAGACACCTACATGCATTGTGAACATGATTCCATGTCTTCTAGAAAAGAAGTATTGTATTGTAAGACATGCGTAATTTACATGTACTTTTTGTTGTTTTCAGTCATCTTTTATTGGTGCTATGGCAATCGCTGACCTTGTCAAGACCACCTTAGGTCCAAAAGGCATGGTATGAGTTCTTTTTTCCTTGAAAGTACTTGTTTTTAATTGCTTGTGTACTGTATTGATGTTTTGCAGTAAATTCCTTACGCGGCTTATGTGATTGAATATGCTTTTTAGGATAAAATATTGCAATCGACTGGCAGAGGGCGTAATATTACAGTCACCAATGATGGAGCCACAATCTTGAAGTCTCTTCATATTGATAACCCTGCTGCCAAAGTGCTTGTCGGTATCCTTTTGAGTATTAAGAGGGTTACAGTAGAGTGTACTCTGAGTCTCTGATCCAACTTGTTTTTAGCCTTTACTTGTACAAACAAACTTTAGTTTGCCTGTACTGTTGACTGTTGTGGATCATTTTTCTAGATTTAGACTTTATATCTGCCTTGGCATGTGCTTTTGGATTTGCTTCATAAAAGCTTCCCACACAGGCTTTTGTAGAATTGAGATAACCATTAATTTTACAAGTGTGTTAACATTGATCTGAGATAATGGAAAGTTTTAGAATCCTTCATTTAAAGCGAACAGATATATCAAAAGTGCAAGATGATGAGGTGGGTGATGGGACCACTTCAGTTGTTGTCTTGGCTGGCGAGCTCCTCAGAGAGGCCGAAAAATTGGTTAACATGAAGATCCATCCTATGACTATTATTGCTGGTCAGTCTTAATTTACTATTTTTTGTTGTCAGAGCCTCTTTATAAGTGTCACAGGATCTTGCATTGTTACGGAATGTAAAGATTGTTCCATTGCACAGGCTTATCCTCATGACTGATTTGTTAAAGTAGATAAACATACTTTTTAATAAACAGGTTATAGGATGGCCGCTGAGTGTGCTCGCAATGCTCTGTTGCAGAAGGCCATGGATAATAAGCAAGATTCAGGTATCAATTATTTTAAATTGTGTCTGTCTAATAATTTTGTGTTCTTTATTACGCCTTAATCCAAAAATTTAGTTTTGTTGGAATTGCAATCATGAATTGCCAACCTGCTACATACTATGTTATGTTGAGTCTGGCCTTCTATGGAGAGATGCAGGTTCAATTCCCACAAGGGGCGTTTTAAAAGAATTGGAACCCTGGGTTTATCAGAGCCCTTGTTGTGAAAAAAAAAATGTTGTGTCTAGTATATGCTGGTGTTGTTTCTAAGCAGTACCAATACATCTTTAAGGCGTTCCCATTGTATGAAACTATTTGTGTGCCTCAATTGAGCTAGACAATGAACCATCACGTTCCTGCTAGTTTATTCTGATAGCATTACCAAACAATCTGCCTTCATGTGAATGAAGGTTGCTCTAGTTGTACATTTGATTTCTTATTTTCAAATAATTGACCATTAATCCCATTCATTACCAATGCAGAGAAGTTTAGATTGGATTTGATGAACATCGCAATGACTACTCTCAGTTCAAAAATTCTTTCTCAAGATAAAGAGTACTTTGCTACACTTGCTGTTGATGCTGTTATGAGGCTTAAGGTACCCATTGCACTTAATTCTGTAGTTATCACCTTTTAAAATAATATAGTATCAGAAATAGCACATTTGTGAATGCTGTATGAAATGACTAATGACATCTTTGACCCTGACAAGCAATGAAGCTTTACAATTCACAAAATGTTCATGGATAGGTAAACCCAAATATTGATTCTTATTTTGCGGTTTACTTGTTCCAACATGTTGATATTTTTTACATTTTTAAGCCTGGACACTTGTGTTTTTAATGTGTGATTCTTCAATATGATTTTGCACCTAGTGTTAGTTGCATGTCATAAAAAGAAAATTGTAAACTTATGACTCAAGCAGAAAAGCATGAACTACAAATCCAATGAAAGACTACTTGTGAACAACAGGCTTATAATTTTGAGCGGTACCACACAAATGTGTTCACTTCATTTATGCATCATTTGATCCTTTGAATACAAATTTTGTTCATTTCATGGATTCTAATCTTTTGGTATATTGTTGTCTTATTTCTGACAGGGTAGAAATAATTTGGAGGCTATCCAAATTCTAAAGAAACCAGGCGGTTCTCTTAGAGATTCATTTTTGGATGAAGGGTAGGTTCATTGTATTTGAAGAACTTATGTGTTTCATGCTTTTCATGCTCAGATAGGATTTTTCATGAGTAATGATATAAGGGAGCAATTATTCTAGAAATTTTACAGTTTGTTCCTCTTGGTATTAGTGGTTACCTTATGTGACCCGGTTTTCTTGGCGGCCTTTCCATACCCTAAATCTTTACTGAAGCAATAATCTAGAACATCAACACGCCAAATGTGTGACATTAATTTCGCATATAAATGGAATAATTAAGAACTTTTGATATTATCAAGAATAATTGTAAAGATGGGCCATGAAAGTGCTTACAATAAATCAGACTTCTTTTGACATTTGAGTATATACTTTTGCATGCAAGCAGAAATCTAATAGGATCGTTGCTTGAACCAACTCTTTTTTGTGTTATAAGGTTTATTTTGGACAAGAAGATAGGCATTGGCCAGCCAAAAAGAATTGAAAATGCAAAGATACTGGTGGCAAATACAGCAATGGACACCGATAAGGTGAAGATATATGGGGCCCGTGTGCGTGTTGATTCTATGGCCAAGGTCGCGGAGATCGAGGTGGCTGAGAAACAAAAGATGAGGGAGAAGGTCCAGAAGATTATCGCCCATGGCATAAACTGCTTTATCAACAGGTAATTATGTTGTATACAATTTCTCAATGGAACACTATTGTTGCTATAACAAACAGTTATTGGTGTTGTTACCATCACAAAAGATAATTGTTTTTACTGGTTATGGATTTTTCAACAAAAGTTTCTTAAGCCTGAATTAGAGCTTTCTTGGTTCGGCATACTGCTCTCGCTCCCAGTTGCATTTGGTTTTCCAATAATTATTGTTTGATTTAAAACTTCCAGTTTTTAATGCTGCGCTAAGTGTTATGTTGTTGTGGATAAAGTATTTTTGTTCTCAAAACTTTTGATGTCAAAATGAACTTAATAATATTCTTATCGTGTAATTTACCAATTGTATCAAAATTAGACTCATTATCAAGATTCTGATGTTATGTGCAGACAGTTGATTTACAACTTTCCCGAGGAGCTGTTTGCAGATGCGGGTATACTAGCAATAGAGCATGCTGATTTTGAGGGAATAGAGAGGCTTGCGCTGGTTACAGGTGGTGAGATAGCATCTACATTTGATAATCCAGAATCTGTTAAGCTGGGGAGTTGCAAGCTGATTGAGGAGATCATGATTGGTGATGATAAGCTCATCAAGTTCTCTGGTGTTGAGATGGGCCAAGCGTGTACCATTGTTCTAAGAGGTGCAAGGTGCGTGTACCAAACACTTTAGCTTGTACCATTGTACCCACAGCCTGAAATATCAATAGCCAACCTTCTTAAGATCATTTCTTCATAAGATACCCAATACCCACCCCACACACACCCCAAAAAAAAAAAATTCATCCCTGTACTGCTTATACCATTTTAATCAAGAAGAGAGATGGTTCATTTGAATTAGGTTTACTATATGAAAGAGTTGAATCTCATCACCTCACCTGCTATCCTGTGGCTTGAGAACAATTCTTATACCGCCATTTTCTAAAAATACAAGGATAAGGGGATAGTTGACAGTTACCATGTCTGTACGAGCATATACAAGTATCTTTAATTCTGTAGGAAATTTAGAATGAATGTTTTTTTTTTTATGCATTATCCAAATAACGATATATATGCTAACAATTTATCCCCCCTCTGGCATCTACTAATTGCAGTGCGCATGTGCTGGATGAAGCAGAGAGATCACTCCATGATGCACTTTGCGTGTTAACACAGACAGTGGAGGACAGCAGGGTGTTGCTTGGTGGTGGATGGCCGGAGATGGTCATGGGCAAGGAGGTCGATGCGCTTGCTAGAAAGACACCTGGGAAGAGATCCCACGCGATTGATGCCTTCTCACGTGCCCTTCAGGCCATCCCCACTATCATTGCTGACAATGCTGGCCTTGACAGTGCAGAGCTAGTCTCCCAGCTCAGAGCTGAGCATCACAAGGAGAGTTCAAATGCTGGCATCGATGTCCTAACTGGAGGAGTAAGTTTTATTTATTTTAATTTTGGGTAGTAGCCTGCTGGCCTGCTTCTAATTTAGTCAGATCTATTAGGTTGGACTTTATTTGGTATCTTAAAAATTTGTCAAAGGATAAAATACCCAAAGGTCCATTTAGCAAATAAACGTGGTGAACATGTGTAAATTATTGGAGATCATTTTCCTAATGGAATATGCTGACCACAGGCACTACCCTGTCTGATATTTTTCTATAAAGTGGGAAAATTTGAGAAACAAAAGCATGCTTCATAGAAAAAGCTTTAGATAGCAGAATATGAACATAATTAGTAAAAAAAAAAAAGGATCATATGGTACTTTTCAGTCTTTACTGTAAAAAGCTTAATATATTTCTATTGGAATTATCAGGTGGGTGACATGCAAAAGCTAGGAATATCAGAGTCCTTCAAGGTGAAACAAGCCGTGCTCTTGTCAGCCACTGAGGCGGCTGAGATGATACTGCGTGTTGATGATATCATAACTTGCGCCCCACGTAAGAGAGAGGATAGGATGTAGAATTTTACTCCTGCACCCACCGGTGCAATTGGCTTTTGTTTATTATTGCCATTTTGTTTAACCATCTGTCTTATGTTTTTTTTTTTGTTCTTGAATTGATAATGTGAGATTTTGTAGAACTTTGTTTTATTCCAGGTTGCAAGAGCTTTATTTGTAATGGTTGCCGTTATGGTATTGCTGTTATTCTTATTTGTATTGGCAATGAAACTGTGCTTACAGCAGGAATTATATAAGCTATTTCTGGCTTTTGGATGCTCTTATGGCCACTTCAGTTCTCTTTTTATTGAAACTTTTATTTGACTTAATAGAATTAGTAATTAGATGGATGTCGTTTTTCATGTCGTGAATTCTTTGCTTGCCTTGCTAGAGTTAGCGTTACAGATTAAACTAGTCTCCGTGCTTATTGGCATTATCTATCTTCCTTTTTTTTTTTGTGAAAAATAGTGATCTTCTAGCGGTGCTAGCACATAGAACTAAGAAAAACACGTATTCAATGGCAGAGATTAAAGTGCTCAAGAGAATGGAGCCATGTTCAAATGGCTTGAAATTAATTGGCATTATCTAAAGATCACAGGGGGAGGTAGATTGAAAATTTGAGGATTTCAAAGCCATGTTCAAATGGTTCTGTCTGTTCTGCGAAAGTTAGATTGAAAATTTGAGGCTTTCAAAGCCAGTTTTCTTACTTGTAGTCTTTTTTGATAAATTTACAAAAGAGTTTTCTTACTGTATCCTTATAGACAAGCACACAAGCAAAATTCTTTATCCATACTTATCTTACTGTTCGAATTGCATATTCAGGGAACCGGAATTAATTTATAGATGTGTTCCTGCTGAGCACTGGTGTTGGTAAAACCCAAATGAGCGACATACGATCTTTGGGAAATTTGTAGAGAGTTTTAGTTTACAAATTTAATTTCTAACTGAAGAAAAAAAAATAACAAAGGGGGAATTTCATGTATCCCCCTCAAAAACCTTGAAATTACATATTCCCCCCTCTAAAATTCATAATATCATATTTACCCTTCTAAAGTTCAAAAACTCACAAATTTAACCAATTTATTGATCTTTCTAATAAAACTCATTTTAAATTTATAAATTACCCATTTTACCCTGGTGTTTATTTTTTTTTTTTTGCTTCTCTGACAGCTCCGTAGGCCTATTACATCATTCTTCAATCTCTAAGTCTAGAACATAATTTCCCTTCCTATTCGACCCATTTTGCCTACCCTGATTTGCCAGGCAGTGCACTGTTTGCAGTGAGGCTATTGATCTCGGACAGTAAGCCACCTTGACAGTATTATTTGTACTTCTTTGCAGTCTCCGGGCTTCCCAAATCTCACCATCCGATCTCCAATCACCAATTACTGGCAATCCTGCAGATAGCGAATTGACAGTCTCTAGTGAATCCGAGTGAATTGTTCCCCCTGAAATGTTGTACCGTACCAGTAACTTCATACCCTCCAGCATTACTTTCACTTCAGCTTGGGAGGCGCTAATGGCGTGAACTGTCCTTGACTCCCACTGAACAAAATTTCCTTCACTGAGCAGTAATAAACCAATTCCCGCTTCACCCGATAGTCCCCACGATCCATCTACAAAACAATGGTACCCTTGGCTTACCAGTATTGGGTTCGCCAGAACTTCATGTGACTGAGGGCACTGAGAACCGTGTGATGCACTGTTGCTTATTAAGAGAATGCAAGTAGCATTTAATTAGAAATTAAAGGAAGCCGACTATGACGGCACACTTGACCTTCTTATCATATTGTGTCTAAACATCAAATTTAGAAGTAGAGAATGAAAACCATATAATAAAACTACATCTATTTTTGTCAAAGTCATCCAAATTCTATACTATCTTTTAGTTAATTTTCGCTTTGAAACCTAAGTCAGGAAGCATATATATAGCAACAACCTTTAATTTGAAACCTAAGCCATGGGCAGTCCAAATCTTTTGACTCACTTGCTCTCCTTGTTGATATTGTTGAACAATTGAAGAATGATCCTGATATATTGATGAAGTATATCCTGTCTCATGGTCAGTAGATGACCTGGATAGATTACTGAAACATGTTCAGGAGTTGCAGCGGAGCAAATCCTTGCAGCAGAAGGTTAAGTTTGAATGGTTTGCCAGTGAAGGCCATAGAGAACGGTGAATGGGTCGTGCTGGACAATGCAAATCTCTGCAATCCAACTGTACTTGATCGAATCAACTCTTTGGCTGAACCAGATGGCTCAATTGTAATTAATGAATGTGGCATCGTTGAAAGGAAGCCTATGATCCTCCTGCCCATGCCCAATTTAGGATGTTTCTCACTGTAAACCCTCAATACGGTGAGTTCTCGAGAGCCATGCGAAACCGTTGGGTTGAAATCTTCTTGTTAGAGGAAGATGATTCATTAGTTAATGACTAAATTCAAAATCACGAGGTTAATCTCAAGAGCAATGTGGCTAGATTGTATCCTTTGGAATTGCTAGATGGGAGTTGGATTCCACTATGACTGATGCCCACATGTTTGCAAAAGAGACTGGGTCACGTTTTAGGCATACATATACGAAAAGAAAGGAGAAGACGAAATTAAAGACGAACAAAGGAAGAAAGGTAAAATGGGTAATTTAAAAAAATTATATGAGTTTTATTAGAAAAATCAATAAATTGGGTAAATTTGTGAGTTCTTGAACTTTAGAAGGGTAAATATGATATTATGAATTTTAGAGGGGGAAATACGTAATTTCAAGGTAAGTAGGTTATTTTCTTTTATCGCAAAGCAAACCGTAAACTAAAACCTATCAGAAAAAGGCTGAAGTTTTATCCTTTCTGGCATCTCTCTAGAATGCTTTAACTCATAATTGACCAACCTACAAGCTGCAATGAAAAGGAGTGCAGGACCCATCCTATTGGGTAACAAAAATTTCCAATTCCAGCAAAAAAAGAAAAATACAGAAAGAATACAGTTATAGTTACACCAAATCATCAAATAAAATGAAACAAGTAGTACCCCCTCATACAGCTCTAACATTAAACTTACAGAAAAAATAACTAACAGTAAGGAAATCAAATGCACAATATAAAACAATAAGAATTGCAGAAATGTATTCCTAATCTTTTACCTCGAAAACTCGGAAGGAATTCATAATTTCCCGCAGGTCATTTTCCTCCATCGTGAAGACCTTTTCTGGTGTTTGTAACCTTAGTTCATACAACCGCTTGTTTTCCACACCAAGAACAGAAAGGTAGCGCCTGTCCCATTCAAGCTTTTGTACCCGATCTTCTGGCATCACTGCCAGCTCATTATTGCTTGCATATGATTTTATGTTTACCTGAAAAACAGGTTGTTATTTGCAAAATCGGCAAATTTAAATATGCACAGAAACACCAATTTATGTTAGTTGACCTGCTTCAGATGCTTTTTCAGACCATGTCACTGAATCATAAACACAATGCGATCAAGAATCTGGACTTGATTACGGAGTTATTTTGTAACTTTTATTCTTATTTCTATTTTTTTATCACGTTGAGCTTTAGTTGAGCTTATAATTAGATAGAAAATTTGAATATCTTAGAGTCTCGAAGTAATAAAACAGGAAGCATCTTCGTTTAACAATCCCTAATTTACTGAAAAATTGTAAATGAAATCCTTACTAGTACCTGAATCTATCATATTATCATCCTTTAACTATAATGTGATAAAATTACAGGGGAAAAAAATAATGCTGATAGCTTCACTACAGGTAAAAAAAAATGAGATTGGTTCAAGTAATGAAGTGATAACAATAACCCTTGAATCTAGCTGCATTTTCATGACTTCATTTTAAAGCACTAGTTTATTGTAAAATCAACATAAAGACCTTAATTTTTAACAAAGTATGAGAACTATAAAAAGGACAGAGCTCATTATGCAAATTCATGATATGGTACTGCCAATTTCTTTTGACATTGCCTAAAAATTAAATTGACCAAGATTGCAAAATTCCTCACCTCCACTTCATAATACATCCTCCCATCACCAGCAACCCTTTGTGAAGCCGATAACACATTTGACTCACGCCTGACACCAAGTCGAGTTGACATGAACTCAGTCAGGTATTGCCGCAACACTTTTTCAGCTGCATCCTGAGGCGATCCCAAATCCTCCACAGTTTTGTACTTTGATGAAGAGGGCGATGAGATTTCAACTGATATATTCTCATCCAGCACTTGTGGGTCCCGGAAGAAGACATCGGCTCCGGCCCCACGCACCTGGATCCAGCTTCTTGGGTACAAAAAGGTGTACCCGTCAAAGTTGTCAATGTGCTCTTTGAAATTTGAGGAAGGAGACGCTGTGGCAGGTTGAAGTGGAATCAGGGGTGAGAGTGTAAGTGTCGAAAGCATGGTTGATACAAATCTCCTCCTGGCAACTGGAAAGGTTTTAGTCCATTCATATTAGGAAAAGAGATTAAAAAAAACAAAGAATCATATTTTATAGCTTTTTGCAAAATATACCGATATTCTTTTGCAATCACTCAACATTAAATGAGGGTCAGGAATTATATAATAAATAAACTACCCCACAATTTTCAGGGATAAACAATAGATGTTTATACAATATCTCTTTCTCATCGCTAGTGGTCTAAATGTTTTGGGGAGCTATTTCTAAATATCAAAGGGAATTTTAATTAATTAAAAGAATAGTTTGCAGTTGCAATGGGTTAAAAGTACTATGAGATATGTCGAAAACACAAAGTAAGTCGGAAAATCCCAATATGGTTACATTATGAACTATTTCATCTTTAGCCATTTGTGCAATGGAAATATCTTGATATCTAATTGATTGCTTTTGGGTGGTGTTCAGTTGGAAACTTTCTACCACGTCAACTTAATTTTGGAAACAAGGCCCATGAAAGATTCAAAATTTCCTCTACCCTTGATTACTAATTCCAAGTTTTCCACGTCACTAGCTTCACTATAGGGAGATTAAGAACACGCAGAAGATAACTTAATCTTATCACCTGGTAATTGGATCAATATTCCAACAAACAGAACTAGCTCAATTTCAGAGGGATATTTTATATATATCTTCTCAAGGGAGCATCTCGGGTAGTGAATTAATGTACTCAGCATTATCCAAACAGAGAAAGAACGAGAGAGAGAGAGAGAGGCAATGCACCTTGACTCATTTTGACCGGCAGCTGCACGTGTAGAGACATGCCTCCAGGGAATGGCGCACACGCGAGCGGGGCGAAGGAATCCGGTGGCGGAGGCTGTGGTGACACCAGCGCCGGCACCGGCGGTGGTCATGATAGTGTGTTTGGCTTCTCCAGTTCCTAGCGACAGAGCGAGCGAGAGCGAGAGAGAGAGAGAGAGGATAGGCTTCTGGGAATTGCAAAGAAGACGTTTGATTAGAGGTCCAAAGGCCAAAGCTCATAAATGATAAATCAATCAATAATCCCATTCTCAACAATTTGGATGGGAGCTGAGGTGTCCTCTAGGCAGCTGTACGATTAACGACTTGAGTATTTGATTGACGGATTAACAATTATCAAGTTAGTTAATCGAACATAACCCGTTAATCGGACGGTTTAGCGTCCGTGAGACAAGTTTTGATTCTTTTCAACGAGAAAGGCTTGGGTCCGATGGGTTTCGGGACCGTTCGAATCCACCTTAAGATTCGAGCGCACAAATTTAAAGCCGACGCGAAAGTTTCAGGCGCGAATATAAAAGTAGATCGGACGGTGAGAGAACCCGTCGAACTCAATTTGGGTCCGATGCCCATCGGACCCAAATTTCTCCCCTTTTCAACTGGGTTTAGACGCCCAGTAGCAGTCCTTGTGTCTGAAATCTGAACAATCGGAAAACCAGCAATTATTCGGACTGGTATTTCGTCTTTTGCCTATAAAACTATAAATGGGCTCGGTGCCTCAGTTGTAAATTATTTAGGCCCACTTTCTTTAACCAGGTTCTTTATATCTTAATGTCATTAAATACCACAGGATCCGAATGGCACGATTATCTCAGTGATGATGAATTTTGTTTCTCCACGGAAATATCAAATATGTAGGGAGTGAGGCTAAGTTACTATGGAAGCGCATATGCTGAAATCCGAGACCGGTAATAGTAATTCTGAAATCTCTGCAATCCGAATTCAACCGTTGAATTATTTCGAGATGCGTGCAAGAAAAAACCAGCTGTTTCGAATGCATGTTTTTGAAAAAAATTCGATGGCTGGATTCGAATTGCATGGATTTCAGGATTACTGTTCATTGGTTTCGAAATTTCAGCTGATCCGAATCCAGTTACTATGCATGTGCATAGGGCAAATTGTTTCGTTGTATGGATCAATATTTTTGTTATTAAAGTTTAAATATTCAATATGAATTGCTCAATATGATTTTCATATGAAAATATATTTTCGAACTAAATTTTACATATTTTTAAAATTTATTAACTATATTTTTAGATAGATAGAAAAACACTATTTTGAATGGTCTAGAATTTTTAGATCAAGTAATTTTCTATTTTTATGAACAAATAGTACATTAAAAGAAAATTTGATATACAGATACATTTTCGAAAGTCAATAGTAGAGGCTATCAGAATATACAAATACATTTTCATATAGAAATTATATTAAACATTTTTATCAATGTTTGCACTTTAAAAATAAAAATATTAATCTTAACGCAGACTAATTAATATGCGCTCTCCATAATACAACATGTGTGTTCAATTTATACGAGAAACATTTGGAAATAAGAATTATATATAAGAAAAAAGATCCCACCTAATTCAAACAATTCCAAAAAATTGACCGTACATATGCATTATATCTCTAGAAATCAAATAATATCTTAAGAAAATAAGTGGTGGGATCAAGCCCCTCAACATCTTTTATTTCAACATTTGTAATAAATAATATCTCTTATACGAAGTTTCGAACTCATAACTTCTCACATTAAAGAAACATGTGTCTTTGCCACTAGATCAAAGACTGATTCTTTCTTACATCATCTTAAAATTTTGAAAGAATAATTTTGCAAAAATAAGCATGAGAAATAAAATTAGAGTAGGATGCAGTGTGAAATCAGAAAATTGAGATCGAAAAACTGAATAAACAAATATCTTATAATTTTATTTTATGAAGGGGTTAACAATATTAATTAATTCTCGTAAAAATCAAAGTTCTTAAAAAAATAAAAATGATAAAATTCAGTTTATATAGGACGCTTCCTTGCACCTTGTAGGATGCATAAAATCCCCAAAATCAATTTGGAGTACCATATTATTTATAAAAACTTTCGAAAGGTAAAAGAAATGCAATTCTCGCAAAATTCTTGTTCTTTAAACGCCTATACAGGAATAGCAAGAATAGCGCTAACCTGAGGATAGCGCTATTTCATCGTTTGGATGAGTTAGCAAGAACAATGCTAACTCCAGGAATAGCTCTATTCTTAGAGTGATCCAAACGTAAAATAGTGGCGAAGAATAGTCACTAACTCAAAAATAGTGCTGACCCCATGCTATTCTTGACGATCAAAACACACTCGTTTTCTAAAGCTAGCTTGTACCCTAGAAATCACACTAACCATTGGAAATCAAAAACTTTTGTACTAGAAATGTCAAACTATGTTTGACAAGTAAAGACCATTAATCAACCACTCCCACCAGTAGATAAATCAAAGGCGCATTCTTTGATGGAGAATTAGCAAATTGCTTCAAGAGATAAACATTAACAAGTTACATCACTTTCGTGCGATTGCTAAGAAACATATATACTTTACTCCATCGCTCTGTACCTCCTCCATTTGGTGCATCTCTAGTCTCTAGTCTCTCAATTGGGAAAGCGATAACCCAATCTAGAACCATGCATGAGAAATCATCTTTCATATACGGCTGACAAACTAGCTAGGGGTACTAATAATATTAATATTTTTTTTTTGAGGAATAGTGGATATTTCCACCGATTTCATTAGAAATCATATGAATCTGATTGGGACCTAAAATAGATACCAAAATCAAGGCATAAGAGTTATTTACATCAAAAATTACATAAGATCGAGATAACTAGCTAGAACAACTAGAAGAACAAAAACTAGACTAAACAAGCACAATAAGAACAGTAAGCAAGGGAGCACAGCAGTCTATAGCCTATATCATCAAAACAGAATTATTTCAAAAGAACCTAATAAACTAGAACTGCATCTGGAGATTACTCCAATTCCTCCCTATCAATATCATCCCCATCATTCAATTCAGCGCCAGACATTTGATTTTGGGGGCTGCCAGCACCAGAATCCCGAATAGAGATGTCCTCGGAACTCCCCCTGTTTAATGATAGCAGAAGATCCACTGCTTGGGACGTGTCCGGGCTGCTGGACTCTGCTTCTAGAATTAGATCTGGGAGATCCTTAACATCAAAAGGAAGCATTAGGCTTAACTTAAGTAAAGAAGTTTCTGATTTAGATTTACACCAAAAAGTGGCTAAAGAAATGATCTTAGCCCCAATTGCCTTAATAGAGAGATGATTAGAATCCTTAAAGCAAACTCTATTTCTCTCTAACTAGATAGTCCAAAGAACAGCAGCACGTAACAATTCAACTAACAATCTATCTTTTAAAGGAATAGATGCATCAAGCAGCCATAAGTCTTCTAAAGAATCACAATCAAAAGAGAAATTATTATAAGAGGCTATCCAGTTCCAAATTAATCTAATATAAGAACAATGAATAAATAAATGGTTTGTACTTTCAGATTGGTCACAGAATACACATGAGGTATCACCAGGCCATCATTTTGTTGCTAGATTAGATTTGGTAAGAATCTTATCATTTGTAACTAACCACAAAAAGATTTTGATTTTTAAAGGAATGTGTGCTTTCCAGATAGTAGTATATTCCTGATTAGGCATATCACCATACTCTAACCATTTATAAAAAGAGTGAACAGTAAAATGGTCATCATTAGACCATCTCCAAATCAATCTATCTTCAAGCTGATCTGAAAGAGTAAAGTGTTGAAATCTATGTTGTAAAGCTAACCATTCTACTAAATAGATACCAATTAATTGCCTTTTAAAAGACAACTGCAAAGAGGAAGCAGCAAAGACCTCAGCTACTGAAATAAATCTATGATTAACTATTGAAAATAGGTTAGGGTACTGATATTGCAAAGCATGTTCTGTACACCATCTATCTAACCAAAAAGAAGTAGATTTACCATTACCTATTTCTTTATTGAGGCCTAAGTTAATAACAACATGGTCTTTAAGAATTGATTTCCAAAAAAGGAACAAACAGTGATAGAAGTCTTATTACCATACTTACTTAGAAGAATATCTTTCCATCTACCATTGACTGAATTATCTAAAAATCTGATCCACCACTTAGCTAACAGTGCTTTGTTCATTAATTTGAGATCTAGAATGCCTAATCTACCTTGATCTTTACTCTTACAAACCATATCCCAAGCAGCCAAGGAATATTTTTTCCTAGTTGAATTACCCCCATGCCATAAATATTTCCTTCTGATTTTATCTATTTTATGTCTAATTTTAGCTGGCATTCTATAGATTGACAGCCAATACAAAGGTATGGCTGAGAGGACAAATTGAGGAGTGTTACTCTGCCCCCCAATGATAATAAATAACTTTTTCAGCTTTGCAATCTTTTTTCTATCTTATCTATCAGTAATTGCCAATCCACATATGTTAAGAATTTATTATTAATAGGAACTCCTAAGTAAGTAAGAGGTAGAGCAGCTACTTTACAATCCTAAAATAGAAGCTAAAGTATTACTATCATTATCAGTCAAGTTAAGGGGATACATTTCACTTTTCTCATAGTTGATTTTGAGGCCTGAGGCATTCTCAAATGCTAAAAGAATCCATTTGATATTAGCCAAGACCATAGGATCAGCTTTGAGAAAAAGAAGAGTATCATCTGCAAAATGAAGGTTCATTACATTACCTATATTAGAAAATAATAATATTAATATTGATAATAGTAATAATATATTAGTTATTGTTGGAAATATTAAATACATAGAGCTTGAATAATTTTTAGAGATATTGTAATCTCCTATAACAAGTGATTCAAACCTAATTTTAAGATCTCTGAGAGGTACTGATTTTTACAAATCCTCAATGAGCTTTTGTGAGATCATAAATTGCACAAAACCAGCAAATTTGTAGGTGCAATATCATAGCACTCTTGTGAAGGGGGCAACCATTCTTTCTCACAAATAATATTTCAAGAGGGATGTACATTCACTTGTATGATATATGCATGTGTGTTTGTTACTTTGTTTGTTTGTCGATGGAACCTAGTTATTAAGTCTCACCAATGCAACCTGTAAAAAAGCAAAAGAAAAAAAAAAAAATTTACAACATAAACCGGTATGGGAATTTCATATTCAGCAAAACTTGCTGTATTATCAAATTTCAAAATGAATAAACCCTGATATGAGAGTGACAACAACTTATATTTCACGCTTTATGCCTCTATAAATCCAATTAACCTCCTCACTCACCACAAACAAAACCACAAATTAACATCTACCCAAAACTTCCTTTTATATTTCAACAATGGCCTCACTGTTATTGCTCATCACTTCCCTATGTGCCGCCGCATCAACCAACCTACTAGACTGTGATGACACACTAGCCGGCCTCGCATCATGTCTTGACTACGTCACTGACGCATCTGACTACCCAACTGAGGAGTGCTGTGAGCAGTTTGCCAGCATATGTCAGGCAGAGAACCCATGTTGTTGTGCATTTATTAATGGTTCATCAAACGATTTTCTTGGAGAACCTATAGACCCCGAAAGAGCCGAGAACCTCCCTTATGCATGCGATGGAGATTATGTTCCCGGTGCGTCACATGCTCGATCGACATGTAAGTGTGATTATGAAAGATTCTGAATTTCAGGCTTTTAATCGTTTGCCATTGACTAATTTAAAGATTTAATGAAGTTGGTTTTGAGCCTTAGTTGCCAACTAAAGCAGCGCAACCTTTGGAATTCCCAAGGAACAAAACCACACACCTAAAAATGAAAAAGAAAAATACATGAGATATGGGATATTTTTTTGATAAATAGATAAAATATGACTAGCTAATTCTTTTCTGTGATGTTCATTTTATATAGCTAAAGGAAAAACAGTAGCTAACACAAAGGCGATCAATGAAACTGCATGGAAAAGGACACAGAAGGCAAAACTAGCAAAATCACCAACTCCTTAATTAGGTATTAAACAAATGCTGTTCATGTTTGATTGAGGACTAGGCAAAACAGCAACGGGAATAAACATTCAAGATCCAAATATATTTCCAACTTATTTTTGAATGTTCAAGAAACAAACTACAGCAATCATACTCACAATAGTAATAAAGGTTGCTTTTCTTAATTATGAACTCTGTTCTGAGAATAAAACAAGATTTCATAATTCCTAGTGTATTAATAAAGGGTGATTCATACCAATTTCCTAGTGTACTGTCTCAATTCGCGTTATTGAAAGGAGAATTGTTATAATGCACCAGGTACAAATTAAGTTTTCTAGGTATAGCTTTTCCTTTTGTTTCTTGTTTTGGTGTCTTTAGACGATGTTAAAGTATAGCCTAAAATCAGTTGAAATTGTGTAATGTGGTGATAAATGATTCCCATAACTAATATGAACCTTTTATTTTAATATAAGTAGACTTCATCACTCCCTTGAACTAATATTAACTTTCATCTCACACAGGTAAGACATGGCAGGTCAAAAACGAACATCTCTGCTAATCGACTAGAGCCTGAAATTGTAACTTTGTAATTGCCACAATACATTTGTATAATTTTATTCAGATATTTTGCATTGAATATTTGTATGGATCCGAATGTTTTGTATGACATCTGCCCCCTTAAGTTATGATAATAATTTGTTTGTAAGATAAATGCTGGTTAACCGTTAACATAGTATCCACTTAAGTGTGAGTATAGACTTTTGAGTGAGGCTACAGTACCAGTTCATACTATGGCTTCATATATCTGTTTTCAAAGTCCAAACAGTCAATCACTCAACATAATCTCTATATGAAAATGTACTTGAGACCAAATTTTACAAGAACTTTTTATTTATTCTTTAAATAGATAGAAAATCACTTGATGTAAAGATTATGAGCCATTCGAAAGTAGTGATTTTCTATCAATCTAAAAAATGTAATATTAGTCACCAAATACATTGTCATAGGGAGACCATAATGAGCGGTTTTGGTTGACCGTTTGGAATTGAAAACAGAGACATGGAGCATAGTACTGACCGATCCGGGCTATACATAGTGCCGTCGCCTCACTCTAGACTTATTATTTTGTTTTTTTTTTTTTTAATCTCAGAGATAAACTGTAGGCCTATGGATTTGAATTTGACACCTGTAGTGCCTTAAAAAATTCTGATATCATTTTGCTTCATTTCAGACAAATGATTAACTAAGATGTCTTGTTAGTATTTCCCTCATCTCTTGGCCACGTGGGTCCACCTGCTGACAACTCTGCTCCTTGTAACCAACATCATGATGATCTGGCAGTGCCACATCATCACGCAATTCATCCCCGTTGTCTATAATAATATTATGAAGCAAGCAACAAACAAGCACTATGCTCGGCAACTTGTGCTTGTCCGGCCGCCACATCACCTTATGCAAAATCCTCCATGAACCCTTCAATCTCGCAAGTGCTTTAGCTGCAACTAATCTTACAGCAACTACTCTATTGTTAAACTTCTCACATGGACCCGATAGGTTTTTACCTTCAAACGGAGTCATAAGCCAAGGTAGGAGAGGGAACCCGGTATCTCCAACTATAAACTCCGTTATCTCTTCATTTTCTTTAGACAACTTAATAGGCCCATTCAACCGGGTACCCGCTTCACATAGCTTAAAGAAGCCAGAGCATTTTAAAAGGCGTAGAAAGGACATACTGCCGGGCAACCCAGTGACAAGGTCAAGAAACCTCATCTGGTGGTCAACTATGCATTGTAAGAACATGCTATAGTTTCTCTCCGAATCGCACCAGTCATCTGATGACTCAATAGCAGGTAGAGTCATGACAATGTGTGTTGCATCAATGGACCCGCAACAGTTGGGTAGGCCAAAAGCAGTTTCAAAGTGAGATTTGATTTCTCTGATCCTAGCAGAGTCGGGCCAGCATAGGTGGTGCCTGGCCCGATCCTCCATTGACTCGATGAACCGCCAGGTCACCTGTGACAAAATGTGTTAAGACAAATTCCCAGATACGCCAGAAGAGAGTTAATAAACTAAGAGAACTGACACTCTTACCAGAAATTGAAAGAAAAACGGAAAAATTCATTACATTGAATATAAAATATGAGTGAGGCTATGGTACTATGCATAGCGTGGATTGGTCCTTACTATGGATCAATATCTCCGTTTTCGAACTCCAAACAGTCGATCTGAACCATTCAAAATGATTTTCATATGGAAATGTACTTGTAGATCAAGTTTTATAATTTCTACAATTGTTTTACTATTTTCTTAGATAGGTAGAATATCACTACTTTTGAATGGTCTAGAATTTTTAGATCAAGTGATTTTCTACCTATCTACAAAAAATAGTAATAAATTCTAAAAAATGTAATATTTAGTCTGCAAGTACATTTTTCATATAAAGATTAAGTTGAACCGTTCGGATCGACTATTTGAACTTTGAAAACGAAGATATTGACCCATAGAATGGACCAATCCGCGCTATGCATAGTACCGTAGCCTCACTCAAAAAAATATATATTGTTTTGAGCAATAATGTGGCTACAAATCACCTCTTTGATAGTGGTCATCATTTTATCGTGCTTGTTGCATAATCTGATCCACCCTATGACCATTCTTAGGTCAAAGCTGGTGATTGATCATCGATACAGTATTGATATTAGACATATTGGTCGATAGCCTCAGACAACGAATTTTGCCATTTCTTTGGTGTTTATTTTAGTTCAGTTCATGGCTGTCGTGTAATTGTCGGTTGAATTCAAAGGAGTTCTATTATGACGAGTAATATTAAGTTCTTTCAAAAGGCAAATTTGCAGTTTACTAAATATCCAGTATACTGAGTTGGGTGCCCGTGTGCTTGAGGAATTATGTTGCAACATGGTACCAGCGGGATTTCATGCAAATTTTGGTAATCCACATCTTATAGACCAGCTACAGATGTTATTAGAGCAGAGTCGTTAGTCGTTATATATTGAAGATGTGAAATTGATACTCTATTTTCTGTACAAAGTAAAAACAAAGAAATCTATTTTGTACAACTTGCTTTAAGATGTATGGTTGTATTGTATGGTGATACCCGAAGAGAACCTCTGAATCAACCAACTCGCCTGCTCTTTTATAAAGGGGCAGAGTATGCAGTCAATTTGGGAGCGCGAGCCATCTTGTGAATAAAGATGGCAAATTACTTAAATTAACAATTTTCACACACTTGTAAAATTTTCCCTTTAAGTCAAAATTAAGCTTTGTGTTACAGATTGGTTGTGCACTTTATCTATAAAAATCAAGCTTTTAAAAAACATCTAACGGCATTAATGGCGGGGTGTCATTTAACAGTTTGACTGGTTTAAAAATTCCTTTTTATTTAAGAGCAATGTGTCTTTAAAGGATTTTAACACTAGGAGGGTCCATAAAATTGTTAAATGGTAATTAACTTGCTTCAGCTAATTACTCCTCAAATCCTATACTGTTTAGTTAACCACCCATTGTGCAAGTATATAAATATTTTCCATTTACCAAGAAGTGAGAGACCAGTACCTGAGATACTGTCGATTGGCCGACACCAAAGGCATTCCCTACTGACACCTGGGAGTCCCCTGACGCAAGCCGCCGCATGGCAATGGCCACTTGTTTCTCGACACTTAGGAGACGGCCTTCTATGTTTATTAAACCAGATGGAGGTCTTGAGATGAGATCTTCTCTGACAAGTGAGCAGATGTACTCAAATGTCCCTTTTGAGACCCTGAAGAAATGCCTAAATGCTTCTTCTTCTTCTGATGGAATAGATAACCCTGCACATTGTTTTGGTTTGTTAGAACATCAGCCCACAAAACATAAGAACTCTTTTTGTGGAACAATACTAACAAGTTATGTACTTGCAAATAATCCCAAACACTTCTTGTATTTACCCTCACTAAGCATTTTGTAGGATCAGTTTCCAAATGATAGTACGTGGTAATTAAGTCAAAGCTGTTATCTGTCGACTTAAATCATCTGCATTCCCAGCATCTAAATTATGTCTGAGTCAAGCAAAAAAAAGAAATTGAATTCTGTTTGCTTGTTAAAAAAAATTATCTACACAAGATACTTTATTGTAATCGCAATAAAAGCACACCTTATTTGCATTTGGAGTTAATGCATAGCATCATACTGGGTCCTTAGCAAATGAGACCCAACTATAAGCACTACATTTAACCTACTCAAAATGTACAAGCATAATTTAATAAAGCAAAATGACTAAGCTGCCCCTAACTCTTTATGCTAATTTAATAAAGCTTTCACATAATTCATACAAAACTAAAAAGTACAAGCATAATATCTGCTAGGCTTCACCTAATTGGATGCAACTAAATTCTGCAATCTGATTTTAAAAAATGAAATTTTTCGAGGTCGTAGTAGATGAATTTAGGGAAATATAAACCAGTAAGAACTCTAATATATTTAAGGAGATTATTCTCCTAAATACATATCTGATCCCAACAGGGAGTACCTTTCCAGCTCTCTTTGATTTGCGCTTCATTTTCTTCTTCGTTTTCTTCAGGGGAGGCGCCATTTGTGATCCCTCTCCCACCGAGAGAATTTCAGAGAGCTCGGTGAACTGCTACTAACGGAGAATCTGAGATTGACGAATGGGGCAATTTTACACGAAGCGCTCCCAATTTTTTAATACCAAGTGAGTAAGCGCCCGGCCTGGCCCGGCCCACTTGTCTATGTCGGGCGCTTGTTAGTTAATTAATTCGTACATATTTCTAAACATTTACTTTCAGATCAATTACGTAAAGCTGGCCTGAGAGCGAGATGCGTTTCCACGAATTTTTTTTAGAAACCATAATTAAAAAAAAAAAGAATTTATTCAAACCAACGTGATTAATTTTCTCTTTACAAAACTATAAGAATCGAACTATCATGTTGGTCCGAATTTTTTTTTTTTTAGACCAAATTGGCAATTTGATACGAGGTGGTTTTCACAGGTTCTCAAAAAAAAAAAAAATTTGTAGCCTTCGGTTTAACCTCCATGGACCGAGATGTCATTTCGGCCCAATAGTTTTTTAGTTAGAACCAAAATGGCAACTCGGTCCAAACTGTATTTTTTTTATTTTTTTTAGGGTTTGATTATAAATACCTTTTTTCTCCCTCTAACTCTCAGCCACCATTTTTTTCTTCTTCCAGTTGAAAACGAAGGTCTACAGTTCGAGTGTTAGGAAGTCCGTTATCTACATATCGGCCCCTGCATTGTGTTTTTAGCTTTCGTCTGAAGATTGTAGTAAGTTTTTTTTTTCAATTACAGTCATATTTTAGGTTGTAAAATTAAAAATGATTTCGAAAGTTGATTGTGAATTTTTTGTTTAGGAAATGTCTCAAGTATTAATAAATGTGTATCATAGATGTGAAATTTCAGACACATCGACTTGCACATTTTCTATTACTAACTCAACCAGTCTTGATGAGCTAAGAAGACATATATATATTGACATTTATTTGCTCCCTAGCTAGTTCGATCTAACAATTAATGCACGTTTGAACACTCCTAGACCACGAAATGATATGGCATATAGTGCTTGGACATGTTACTCCGGTATTGAATTTTAAACTTCTTGAATTAGTGGTTGAGTCAGTACCAGTAGTTAGTCAGACCAATTATGACCCATACTCAGATAGTGTACCTGGAAGTAGCAGAGAAATACTAGTGTCTGATTCACCCATTTGTTGTGATGACCCACCCGAAATATCGGTACCGGAGGATTTGCAGAATTATTTTGACCAGTCTAAATATTGGTTCAGACACAAGCTCTGACCTTGGTGACCCGGTTGTCAGGGAAGATGATATGGCCGAAATTAAGGATAAGATTAGGATTCAAGATGTAATGAATGAGTGACAAACGTCTATTCTCTTTTTTAATCGGGGATTGCAGCATCATTGTCCGGCATTTAATGACGATGTGCGATGACATACAAGGATGAAACATTTTTTTTTGTTATCACCCATAATTGACTGTCCATTTTCGGTGGGGCAGATGTTCAGCTCTAAAGCCGATCTTAAATCCAAGTTAGGTTGATTTGCCATGAAGCATAACTTATAATTACAACAAACTCAGAGCAATTGTAGTTGATATGTGGTTATATATAGAGCCAGGGGTGTCCATGGAGGTTATACGCAAAAACCACTGAGAAGGGCAATTGGATAATTGCAACAAACCCATACGAGCACAGTTGTTATAGTATTGATTGTACAGTAGACAGTCGTCAGATGACTGCGAGGATGAAAAGTATTTGTCTCGGGCCTCCACCTCTCAACGAGAACAGTGATAAACTCTTTATCAACATGACAATGAGTCGCATTGTTCATCTGATACAATCTTAAATTCACTGAACCTTGTTTCATCCGAGGTTGGTAAAGAACGCTCATTTAGTGAGGACCATGACGCAGTGTATATGATGGCTAGAACAATAATTGCCTTGCAAAATAAATTTAACCACTAAATTTAATTCTAACTTACAAGATTATCAGTCAATTATAAATCCAACCGTGATTAAACCAAATCCTCGGTATTCGCTAAGTATATTTTGTGTTGTTTCTCAGGCAAATCGCAGTAAAGAGCTGTAGGATTGTTCATCATCCCATTTTGCACTACAATATAAAAAAATACATACAAAAAAATATTGACACGCAAACCCAATTAAATATTGACATGCACGCAATAAATACAATTTTGAGATGCAAAAAGCTAAATTACTCTACATTAATTATTATAATTAGTTAATTATACTGCATGCAAAAAAGCTAATTTACTCTACATGCAAAATAAATAATTCTACAATTAGTTAAATTACACTACAACAAAAGTCTAAATTACGCTACAAAAAACTAAATTATTCTACATTATTGAGACTACATTTAACTAGCTAAATTACTTTACATGCAAATAAATAATTCTACAATTACTAAGATTACACTAAAAAATACCTAAATTACAACTAAAAAACTAAATTATTCTACAATTTATTTAAACTACATGCAAAAAGCTAAATTACTCTATATACAAACTAAATAATTCTGCAATTACTAACATTACACTAAAAAAACCTAAATTATACTAAAAAAAACTAAATTATTCTACAATTTATTTATACTACGTGCAAAAAACTAAATTACTCTACATGCAAACTAAATAATTCTACAATTATTAAAAAATCACACTTAAAAAAGCTAAATTACACTAAAAAATCAAAATTACTCTACAATTACTTATTTATACTATAAAAAAATTATATAATTCAAATTGTATATTAAAAAAAAAAATTTAACCACATACCTAATGAAAATTGTAGATCTGAAATTTTTCTTATTCTCCTCCAAAAATATACAATTAGTATGTGAAAAGAAAAAAAAATAATTGAGTTTTGAGAGTTGAAAAAAAAAAGAGCTTGTTCGGGTGGAAAGAAAAGAGGAAGAAATGAGAGAAGAGAAGAGAGAGACAGGGACCTCGAGGTTAAAAAAATGAAATGGGGTCGGACCGAAATGACATCTTGGGAATGGTGAGAAAAACATTAAGCCGAAATGTCATTTCGGTCCAGACAAAAGTTGATTTTCTGTGACTAGTATTATGAAAACCGGTGAAAACATCTCGGGCCGAATTGCTAATTCAGTACATTAGTTTCATAATTTTTTTTATTTATGGTTTCTAAAAGAAAATTTCATATTCCACGACATATAAGGCCGATGCTGTCGGGTCCACCTTCTTATCTTTTTTCAAGTAAATATGACACCACCTTAGAATATTTTGGTGCTTTTTTAACGTAATTAGAAAAAAAAATCACAGTTATAAAAGAACATTTAATCACAGTTAGTTAAGAAGATCGCCACCTTAAGCATTCTAAGAATAGAATATAATCTATAATTTATAAAGAAGGTAAGTTTCAAATTTTTTTATCAATACCACTTCAACACTTTTATTTATGTGATGATCACATTTTTTTTTTACTTCTTTTATTCTAATAGCATGGTTCATATTTGTCTTTACTTATCTCCTCATTTAAATAAAATATGTGTTTTTCTGTATAATTTATGTGCGGTTAATTGTGTTGTTTTTATTGTACTGATTTTCAACATTTTAAAAGTATACTTATTCATCCAAATAAAATATTTTATAGAATTATCTCATTTTAAAATTCACTTTTTTTCAATAATATTTTTATTCACAGCAATTTAGTAATTAAGAATAAATCAACATATTTTCAATTTCTAAAAAATATTAACATGATTATTTTTTGTATGCATCAATACTTTTAGTCCCCTCCTCTCATAAAATGAAATTACACTTCATTTGATTTATTAACATTCCGATCTTAATTTTATTTTTCCGCTCTTGCACATGTCACGCGATTTTGTTGAAATCAAAATATATTTTGGCATTTATTAAAAGTTGTTTTAAGAAAAGAATTTGAGAAAGACAGTTTGAGGTTATTTATGACATGAGTAATTGAAGATCTATATAAACCAATGTTTTAAATAGCGTTTATAACGTCATAGCGGAAAGGCTACAAAAAAAGCTATAGTGTATAGCGTAGCTATAGCGGAAACTATGCTACATAGCGTTTTTTTTGCAAAAACTATATTATATATTTGTACTAAATATCAACATTATTTAAAGTCTCATAGAACAATAAATAACACCAAATTAATTAAGAAATTATAATATTCATATTGAACC